>JXWZ01000202.1:0-11314 GCA_000956215.1 Anopheles farauti No. 4
TCGCTCAATGGTAACTGGTCAAGTTCACACTTTCACTCGACGTCAAAACAGTATGTACCCGGCGTAAGTGTGTTTCGCAAACACTGCGACAATTTGTATAAACTTGCGCTTCGATCCGAGGGACGGTCGGTGGTAGACGCGCTCGCCCGCGCACGTGAGATATCCGGGAGAAATTGGTGAAATGGACCGCTTGCTCTGGCGTTTGAATCACGACTGCGGCTAACCCGTTTCGCGGCTCGACCGGGAAAGCCTTTCGTCGTCGTGACTCTGCTTTTACTCCCCGGTGCCAGCCTTTCGAACGAGATGAGATGAAGCGATGCGATAGTGCAAAGGAGCGCGAGCATGACGGGGAGTGTGTTGGAGTCTCGGAGCGGCGATGCATACATTAACGGATGAATGAGTGACGGCTGATAGGGGAAGACGCGAGGGCTGAAAGCCTGTATTCTACCACCGATAGAGGAGCACGTGGCCGGGCTGGAACGCGCGGGCAGGAGCGGGTTCGTCGCCAACAGAACCAGTGTGCGGGCATTCAAGTTATTCGTTCGACTTCACCACGAAATAGGAGATGATGGAGACAAGATCGACTTTTCCTCCGGAGGTTAACAGCCTCCGACCGTCCGGTGAGATGCTGTATCGGTTAAAGATGCGCAGGTAATTTCCAACCCAGCAGCGAAGCGTCATCGAACGCACTTGAAGTGGATCAGTGGATCGTTTACAAATGCTTTGATACTCCTCGCATTTCTTACCAGAACACGCTTAGTTCACTTTTACCTACCGTCGTTCTTTTCCGCCTGCCAATTGATGATTATTTTCATTGGAAAAGGGTGTAATATTCTCTTCCAAGCGTAAGTCAAGTCTTGCGATGATTATTTCGTCTTGGTCTCATGAACCCTGTGATGGAGAGACTGTTTACTGGCATGCTTCGGGAACCTTCCTAGAATCAGCTGTCTTTCGAGCGGTGTGTCAGACAAATGGCCCTTCGTGCAGTCGTGCCCGCTCAGCCCCACCAGGTCGTGAGGCAGCAGCAGCAGCGGCAACCCTGACCTACCCCAGAATGTGAAATCTAGGTCGAGTGCAATCCCGTGGGTCGAGTTTCCGATGCTGGCGTTGACTTCCTGACAACCGGGCAAGGGCTCAGTCGTGAGCTCTATTTTCATCGGCGGGAAAATTTTTTTTGTTCCTTTCGAAATTTCGCCCACGTCGAGTCGGTAAGTTGTTTTGCTGCTGATTATCCTCTTTCTCTGCTCTCTGACTGTCCCAAATATGCTCCCAGATACGTTGCACAGAAAGTGCAGGAAAGCGAAATCCATCAAATCCTTCAGATTATAAGGCGTGAAAATGGAGCGATCTAGTAGCCTTACTATCTCGCTACCATAATTAGGGCATTTTTGGTCACAGTCACAGGTCACGGCCCACGAAATACGTTCGTGTGGGCGTCATTTCGAAACGAATCGATACCATCAACGTCCATCATATGAAATTACGTTAGAAGGAACAGGAAAAACAAGTCCCGAAGAGAATGGACTGTGTGTGTGCTAATTGATTTGATTTCAATTCATCCACCAACGGGCGTATCGACGCGCGATGACACGAGTTAAAACGAACGGAATCATCGCGCTGTTGGAGGTTTGTGGCGTTGCTCTTACTTCCGGTTTTTTCTTCTTTTTTTCGTGCGTCATCCGTAAGTAAACGAAAACAATTGGCAATGTAGACAGGCTACCGAGCGGAACGACGTACCGAAAGAGCGGTCACATGCATCCATGAGCAACTGGTTAACGCAAATTACCGATCATCTTGCGGTCGGGGCTAAAGGGATGTGCGCCAAATATCTGCTAAAGTCTCCGCAACAGTTCACTTGAGACGCGTTTGTTCAAACGACAATAAGCAAGTAAGTAATGAGATGCATTAGTATCGCGCGCGCGCAGTGAAAGTGAACAAGCATTACGCTACTAAAACGAACGAGAAACAAAGGCCATTTTTTCGCAATAGATGAGTCATTATTACAGCTTTCATTGCTTGTGTTTGCAGTATTGTCTTTTTATTTGATAGATTTATTGTTTTCAGTGTTTGCCGTTTAATAACTATATATTCTTTGTAATATACTAACAAATAAATTACACAATTTCTTATCGCTTATTTCATGTATACGGGACTCGGGTGTAAGAGTAATACTATGTAACACGGTATGTTAGCGGCCAAGGTGGCCGCGTTATAGGAATAGATCAACACTTTTGGGTTCAACATTCGCTTATTTGCTTAAGTTATTATGTGTAGGTGTGTGTGAGTTTGCTTGCTTCTGTTTTCGTTATTAAGTCTTCAATAGGTTTTATATTTCAATATCGCACACGTATGACTAATTAAAACCTGGAATTTGCTATGGGATAATAACAAGAAGCGGCACGAAGAATAACAAAGTAAAGAACCTCTTGGTATGTACAGAAAAACAAAACAAAACAAACCAACCAACGATATCCGCTCACCCAGAGGTCACCCTGCCTCGCAATATTAATACTTTTCTTAATCGCGGCTGCAAAAATTATGGAGGAAACGCGATTAGCGATTGGCCAAAAAAGCATCCGCCCCGGGCACGACACGAGGGGATGATGATGATTTAGGTCACAATCTTCCCGTTCACGTAGGGACAGAATCTCTTTGCGCGCTCGGACAACAGGAAACATCATTTCCACTTCGTTCGTGGCTCGCTCGCTCGGCTGCTCGAATATATATGGGTCACGTAGGAGAGGAACGAGAAGCGGCGTGCAGCCACAACACCTAGCACCAGCAGCATCGGCAGCAACAAAAAAAAAAGATAGTTATCCGAAAATCGAAGAGATTACGATTCGAACGGGTTTTTGACACGGGAAACGAACTACCATCGAAAGGAATGGCGGGATACGAACGAATTTGCATAATTATATAAGTCGATCGTGTCATAATTGGAATTCTGCGATCGCCGGTTTGGGCTCTGGAGAGCCTCTTGACAGATCCGTGGAGTCTGTTATTCTTTTTTTGCGAGAACGATCACAAGGGGAAGAGTAAGAGATAATGGAGAAAGCCGAGCGGGCGTGAGCAAAATATGTTTCCTAGTTTAGTTCCCCGCTTCGTCACCCGTTCGGTTCCTTGCTCCACATTCTAAGTCCATTTCATTAACGCACAATTATTTTATATAATGCTACGCCTCGTGCTACGAATCGAACCTACCTTTCACCGTGCTTACCATCGTAGTAGTTTCTGGCCGGCGAAGAACATCATTACGAAGTGACGAAGCTGGCGTTGCACTGCTTGATTTGAGGTGGATCCATTTTTGCTCCATTAGTGTCCTTCTTCCCGAGCGGTTCTTCACTAGCGATACTTTTTCGTGCGGATTGATAGCAGCACGATCGGCACTTTTTGATTACACGTAGCAAAGCTTAACAACAACTCAACAATAACAAAACAAACAAAAAATAGACGTATATATGCAGCATATTAACAACCCCTCGACGATAAAAATAGAACTGCATTGTGGCGCTCTTGTGGCACAAGAAATGCAGCAGTAAAATCCAATCGCATCGGCAAACGCGGTGAAGTTGGTAGGAAAATTTGAACTAGCGAACCATTTACACGTTGAACCGTGTCTCCGATCCATCGGCCAGCATTAGCGTGACGGTGCGATTGTTGATCCAGATCAGTTTCGCCAGCCGCATCGGGTTGAGCCGACCGATGTCCGGTATCGGTGCGGTCGAGTAGCCCTTGATGCAGCGCGTCTGCGACTGCCCGAGGCCGAACATGCCGGCACTCGTCTGCCAGAAGGACAGCCGATTTTCCGTGCACGAGTAGCTGACCAGAAACTTGCCGTCCGGGCTGAACGCGAGTGCGGTTACCGGTTTGGTGTGGGCCGGTATCATCTGACACTTGTTCTGCCGCAGCTCGTAGATCGCCAGATTTCCGTTGCTGCCACCGACTGCGAAAATTTTAGCGTGAAAACGAATATATTCGGTATGGTTTAAAGTGGGGAAATTAAGATTTCTCATTCCCGATATCGTTACTTATGGAAGTTAGTAATAAAAAAACAAAAAAAACCAATACGAATTACTCACCAGCGATACGGCGCGATGCACTGCAGTGGGAAACTTGATTGAATTTGCACATCAACGGGCTAACCTCAGCCAGTCCTTTGGTTTTAAGATCACCGGAATCGACACAATGAAGCGTTATATCCATAACCTGTGGGATATAACAATATTAAAAATAAAGAACAATACTGCTCAGACACAACCAGTCGAGTAAAAATATAGCTAGTTCGCAATAGAAAATATCACGTGAGTTCATTAAACTATCAGCAATCTTGAAACACAAGTCAAAACTATAATCTATAAGCTTAAACGCAAATCAGAATCGTTTAGACTATCTATCGCAGTAGTTTAAATCGAAAGACGCCATCTTGTCAACGGAACAGTCACTAACAGTGGTTTGTTGGTCACGATTTCACAACACCAACGCAGTTTGCCTTGCCGTTTTCTCGTGTTAAGATTTATGTTTGTTCATTGTCTTTTTCCCTTAATGAAAGCAGATTATATCATATTGAACAGCAAAAATAGCAACCAGTGACGATTACACCGAACAAGCAATAAAAATTCTCGACACGACGCAGCAGATATCATTAAAGAAACGTCGTGCAGCAATAGTGAATAGCAGAATGAATACAAAATATGAAATACAATTTCCATTTACCCGTCGAATACAATGTTACGCCCGAGGAAGTATACCCAAGCGCACGTGTATTCCATAAACGTCGCCTAATGCTCCTGTTTTGGCCCCATTATCCCTGTATTTTCCCGTGACCTACCTCCACGAGTAGACTGGCGATTTCCGTCTGCATCTTATCGATGAGCATTTCGACGCACTGCAGTATCTCCCGCTTGGCCCGATGCAGCACCGACTGCGTAATGGGAACGCTTATCGCCTGCGCATTCTGCTGCATCGTGTTGTAGCGCGCTACCTCGCGCGCCATCGTCGTGATGAAGGCAGCCGGTCGTGCCGTCGCAATCAACCGCAGAGCATGGCGTGCCGTGCGGCAAGCGTCGGCCTGCGGTGTGAGCGGTAGCTTGTAGTTCAGGCTCGGTATCAAGCGCGTCGAATCGCAGCACATCTCGAGCAGTCCGAGCAGCACCTTGGTGACGTCGATGTACGGCTCCCAGACGGTGAAGCCACGCCCGATCAGATCGATCGCTGCACGGCGCAGGGGCGTGTTGGCGGGTAGCTTCGGTGTCGGCGGTGCCAGCAGCAGATGCGTCAGTGCCATAGACGTCGAGCGGGCGAGATTGTTATTACCGATTCCGAAACCCTCCACGACCGAGCTCTTGCGACGGTTTTCGTTGTTGCGTTTGCCCTCGGTGGCAGAGATGTCCTGTCCAAATTCGGCCCCGATCACACCGAGCAGCACGACGGCGGTGGACTGTTTGCGCTTCAGTTCCGCCAAACTCGACGGCTTCCGCACGACTTCCTCTTCCTCCTCCGATTCTTCCTCCTGCTCTAGTCCACCGGGTTGACCGGTCGGGCTGGAGGTCGGTGAGCCGGCATTTGATTGTCCCGTCCCGGTTGCCTGTTGCACGATCGGTTCCGTGTGCGTGTACAGCGGCAGATACTGGGCCCAGCTTTCGACGAGCTGTTTGCGGCCCTTCTTTCCCATGCGACCAAGCTCACCGAGAAGCAGCTGCTGGGCGGCTTCGCGTATCTCCAAACAGTGGTGCTGCCACCGTCGGGCCATCATCTCCACCTGCGGTCGCTTAAAGTTGTTCGCATCGAGCGCGTCGATCTTCTCCGGCAGCAGGAAGCAGTGGTGCGTGGAAAGCAAACTCCAGCCTTGCTTAATCTGGGCTTGCTGCTGCGTGAACGCCTCCTCTTGTTCCTCCTCGTTGCTCCAGGTGGCACGCGTCGACTGCCGGTGCAGCTTGCGGGCTCGCTCCTGTTCCGGCACAAACGTGGCCATGTTCATCGACATCAGCGTGTTCGACATGGCCACCATCGCCAGCAGGTGGTTGGAGGTTAGCGTCGTGCTTAGCTCCCAGTGCAGCCGCGCGGTAAACAATTTCGTGAGGCCCTCCCGACGGAACTGCTCCGGCGTCATCGCAACCGTCTTTAGCTCCTCGGGCGTCGAGTTGATAACGATGTTGTTCTGCCATGTCGGTAGCAGCAGTGACATGTAGCCACCCTTCGACAGCACCCCAAACGAGACGGGGATCTGAGAAGTGAATAGCGGATTTTTTTTAACATAAAATGAGCTCCAAGGCTTCGCCTGCTCTGACATTGAAGCCTCACCATCGGCCGTAGTAAACCGAGCTGGGTTTCGCAGACTTTGTCCAGATGTGGATCGAGACCCCAGGAGTGAATCAACGATAGCAGCAACTGTGCTACCTCCATCACGTGGGTAGCTTCCATACGGGGCGCAATTTTTTTCGTAAGATCAGAGGCATCTGTGACCGAACGAAAACAAATCGGGAAGATGATTTTTGTTTTTTTTTTTGCATTTGTTTTGTTACCATGCGCTAATCGCAATCGCGATTGTCGTATTTATTGAGCACCGGTTTCAGTACGTGCGATGTTGTGTCTTAGAAAACCTCAGCCACTCCCCCCTCCCCTCCCCCTCTCCCTCTTATTCCTTCCCCCCTTTGAGTGCTTTGGGACAAAAGGTTCTGAGAATGGTGTGCAAATTTGGTTTTTGTTGGTCACTCTCTAAACACAAACACCAGCAAAGGCGCGCGAGAATTGCTGTTTGCTTTCTTTGCGAACACACGTGCGCTTATCAGGATAGAACGCAACCGTTGGTCAGTGCGTCGTTGTATTTATAAGTGCAATCTGCACAAGCCCTACACTATTTGCCCTCAATCAATCACTACGAGCGGGAGTGCGCTGTATTGACGGTATTGACACAGCGGAATCGCCAGGCTAACGCGCAGTATATAAAAACGCGGATTTCAGACATTGGAATTACAGTTTGCCCAGAACGCAGTGTACGTGCAAAAAGTGTCAAAGTGCGTTAGCAAAACGAATAAACTTGTATGGAAAAAGGTGCATCATGGCAAGCAAAGTGGTCTTGATCGCGCTGTTGTGCGTTGCGTTGGTTGCGTTCGTACAGGTAAATCTAACATCAATTTAATAGAAAAATATTTAAAAAAAAAACAGTGGATTAACTGTGTGCGCTGTTTGTTTCCCTTGCCCCAGAGTGCACCACAGTATGCGCCCGGAGAGGAACCCGTCTACGATGACGAAGACGCAGATTGGGATGAACCGATAAAGCTACACTCCTCTGAAACTCAGGTCGTCAGTGAGGATGACTTTGATCCCAGTAAGTCTACTGCGTGATTTTGATATTTCAAAATTTTTAAAAGCAGGAACAATCTTTACGTTGCTACGTTTGTTTAATTTCAGGCGCACTGAAAGAAGAGTTCCGAACCGCCCTCGATCCTGGCAGACGCTTCGCTTTGGAAGAATCGGAATCGGGCTCGACATCCAGTGAATAGTAGATACCCGAGGATGGAAAAGGGAGCACCCTTTAATGATATGTTAAAGCATCGAATATACCGCACCACTTATGCGAATCAATAAATACGAAGAAATGGTATTATACAATTATGTCTAAAAGTGCTTCGTGTGTTGTCTACATCAGCATAGTGCGCATGCAAATAGGTGCGATGACACAAAACTTACCCTTACCCGTGTCTCCTACATTTTTTACTACACTTTCAAGCTTTGCTTGCACCTTAGTCTGCACGTTCTCCGCCCCTTCCTTCATTTTGGCCAGGATACCTTAACAATTGGGCGAAAGATGGGAATACAATTGTTGTTTAATATAACCGATACGGAAATAATGCATCTATGCTAACCGGAGACAATTAACACGATTTAAAAGGATTGTTTAAAGGATGGCTAAATGTCTACGAAAACAAACAAAGCAAACTAAACGACTATCAAGCTTAAAACTAATTACTTATTCGTTTAAATCATAGCTCCAAATTACCGATTATTTGCATGTTAGCTTGTTATCTTTTCATAAACCGCATTCTCTCTTTTAAAACGGTACAAATACGATATGTGGCAAGCAAACCCATGTTTTTTTTCAAAAGGAAAGCTAATTCACACATTACAACACATACACATACACATACGGTATAAAAGCTACAAAGAAAGCTAAACATTCTATTCAACGGGGAATGTAACAAACCATGTTTATCTTTCTCTTTTAGTATTTTCTCCATGTCACCGGCCTTATTTTTAACGCGTCCAAAGAAATCTACCGTTGCAACGTTCGCAAAGTGTGGAGATGTTGTTTATCGTTGACGTGTGTTTTGTTTGTTATATCATTTGTTTAACGCATTATTTACACATACAAAACGCAGCGTGTGTGAAAGAAGAAATAGAAAGGAAGAGTACCATTATATGAAGATTCATTGTTGCATAACCATGTATGAGAACGACACATTCTACATCCCCTTGATATTATTTACAGCCTGATGTAAACAGGTTGAGCCTTCGACCGTGTAATGAATAAAAAAAAAAAGAAATACCTGATATTTTCTTTCCTGCGTCAGAAGAATGACTGTCGGCTCCCGTTGGGATTAGCAAACCTTCAGCCTGTAAAACAGGGGAAAAATGTACATTGACTATAATGAAGGTAATGGTTCACAAAACGGTAACACTGACCTCTAGCGTGTTTGGACTCATGGCCGCATACTCTTCGGCATGCAGCTCAAATATCAACCCTTCAATATCGAAAAATAAAATATGGCTTTCAGCGTCTGAAAACAGGAAGGTACACAAATGCGTCAATAAACGACCTCAATAATGCGCATAGCTTGTTGCGTACCTTTCGGGTTAGTACGAAGACCTTGAATGATTAACGGACTGCTCCGATTCTTCATCAGGAAGTCACCGTGTTGATTGTTGTGGGCATGCAACTGCTGCAGCTGGTGAATACCTCGTTGGGTAGCGTGACGTATAGCATTTATGTTACGATGTCTCAAGCCTCTGCAAGTAGTTGAACATAATTTTGTAGTTTTTCTGTGAACGCAAAAAAAAAACAAAACAGATTTCTAACCTAAAGAAATGAACGGCCGGATTGGCGAGCCCCATTTCCGACGTCGATCCAGCACTGCTGCATGTTTCACCGCTGTTTTCATCGCAAGCGTTCAATACCTCCTCGGCAAGAATGCCGTGAAGCACACGATCCAAGTGACCCGTTTCCATTTGCCAAACGTACACCGTGCCATCGGAGCAACCAACGATCAGGAAATCATCCAGTGGTCTCCATTTGATCGAAATCACCGGAAACAGATGTCGACTGGCAAGAGTTACACATTTTCGCTCCTGCAAGCTAAGCAGCGTAACCGAGTGATCCGATGCCACGGAACAGATACACTTTAGGATGCGAGGCTGTAACAACGTAATACGAGATGATGAGCCTACTACGTACGTAAACCAAACACAAACACTTACACTACACGTCGGTGGTGGTACCAATAGCTGAGTAATCTCTCCAGCATGCACACAAAATCGATGAATCAACGAACCACTGTACAAATCCCAGAGGCACACGGCAAAATCGACACCGCCGGACACGAGGTGGGATTTTTCGTACCGCGAGTGTGCCAGGGACGGGCAGAGCAAACAATTCACGCGTCCGCTGTGGCCGTTTAGAATTTGATGTGGTGGCCAATCTATAATTGATTGCATCATTACACCGTTAGGTAAAACTTACTTCAATTGCTATGTATTTTTTGACACATACCACTGAACTGCTGATGATTTCCATGAAGTAGATGCAACATCACTGTCTGCGTTGCCGGTACAATAATGATGCTGCCGTCCTCTCTACCAACCACCAAGCGACTTTGCTGTGGTAGGTATATGCTGGCGGTGAGTTTAATCAGCGGTTCACTGTTCTGATACAGCTGGTCTAAAATTCCCACCGGAAGAGGATTCATCTTATTCCATGCTTCGAGCAGCGACGTGCAGATTGTTGCTTCCAGAGCTGCAACGAGGAAACGAAGGTTTCACTTGAGGAACATGTACCGGAAAACTAGATCACTTTACTAACCCGCCGGGTGTTGCTTCTGAACCTGCTGAATCTGTTTGATCTGCTCCATTGAAATATCCGGCACTGCCCAGATATTAACGTACCCCTCGGAATCGCCGCGCAGCAGATACTTCTGCGTTTTGCCACCCCGGTTCGATGTGACCAGCTTCATCGTCGGCGGGCAGGACAGTGGTTTTTCGCCCGTCTGTGACAGCGTACAGTACAGGAATGGCGAATCTTTTCCCACGGACGGTCCATGAAAGTCCTTGTTGTCGGGAATGCTGTTCGCTGGCAAGCGGAACAGATAACCTTTACCTTCGTCCGACCAGAGGATGACGCGGTCGTTCGACAGGAAGTCGCCTCCCATCCATCGTTCACCGGAAGGTGAAAACACACTGCACAGTACGGTGAAATCTCCGGCATCGTATATCTGCCAGTACTTGGCGCACACTATCAACACCGTCCGCTGGTTCTGCGAGCAGCAATTCATCGTGATTGCATTGAGACAGCGTATCTGTTTCGATTCGTTTTCGTAGATTGGCTCCGAATACTTATTCTCGTTGCCAAGCAATGTCCACACCTTCACCGTTCCAGTTGTAGTGATGGCCAGCACGACGTCATCCTTGCGTTTCGACGGGCGTAAAACATGCAACGCCGAAATCCAGTCCGGATTCACTTTCGAGCTAAGACAAAACAAAACCTCTAGGCTGAACGGATCCATCACCATGATTTCGGCGTAGTAGCCATTGCAAAACAGACGAATGTCGTCGCAGTTGGCCATATGATACGCCTGGATGTTGGTGTGAACCTGCGGCATCTTGATACTTTCCGTGCACTTGCCATCTACCAAATCCCACGTACACATCTCACCATTCTCCGACGAGCTGACGAGGAAGTTGTTGTCCTGAATGATCGATGCCCTCGTCAAACACAGCACCGGAGCCGTATGTCCTACCAGCAAACATCGTGGGGTCATTTGCAGTGTCTCGGGATCCACTTGCCTTTAGAGTAATAAAAAAAACATTGCAAAACATTGATTAACGCTGTACACATAACGGTGGTGTAGCAATCTCATTACCATAAACAAATCTGCCCATCGTAGCAACCTGTCGCAAGGATTTTTTGGTCTCGTGACAGAAAAACGCTCGATACGCAGTGCGTTGGAGTGTTCGGACCCCAAAGTACCACTGGCACCACAAGGTTGGAGTTTAGCATGGCTGTAACTCGAGTTTCACAGCACTACACACTTGCAACGGGTCG
>JXWZ01000212.1:0-59175 GCA_000956215.1 Anopheles farauti No. 4
CTCTGTTCCTCCATCCACGGTAGCTCCCAATCTCCCTCAGGTCAAGCTCCACTTCATCCAGCCAACGAGAACTCCGTTCGAAAACAAGGAGGGCATTGGCGTCCCCTGTCCGGATGACCCACGGTTCAGCCCGTAGAGGGCCACGGGACGTATCAAGGTGCGGTACATCTCACAATTCGTGCGGAGTCTTCTGGATCCTGAGGGATCTTGCTTCCCCTGAACAATGCGTCTCCAGATTTCGCTGCCCTGCTTTCGAGGGACGGCCTGGCCATATTACTAAATAAACATCAGTTCGTTGAAATTAGAATTTTGGGCGGACCAGTGGTGTTAGTTAGTGGCGCTAGTTTTTCACATGACAGTTTTCTCCAAGCGATCACTTCAATATTTATTATCGCTAACTACAATATCATTACGTTACGTATCATTACGTTTGGAATAAAACCACTCGATAGAAGCTTTGACGTAAAAGCTCAACGAAAGCTTCCTCGTTGTTTACAACTCCCAGCCATAAAGCTTCTACGAAAATACTGTGATGCAACAGGTTGTACACAATTGTTACATTTAACATACATCTCTGTTAATCTCAGAATCGGTCAATTGTTTTGTTATATTACAACTTTACACAATCTTAATATTATTTATATTCAACTTGTCTTACATCATCCACTAGTAATAACATGATGGCTTGGTATTAAATAAATACACTCTGCCCACAGCATACTGGTCTGATTCAAAATGGATGTTTTAAAACAAGAATATTCTTTTTATTTAATTGTATTTAGGAGTGTAGTTAAATGGCACTCGACGTAAAGCGCCCGCTGCCGCTTAAAATGGCTGCAATTGCTTTCTTACTGTTTAAGAGCTCTCAGCTTACTTGTATCCAGTCACAACCAATCCTAGGATAGGTATAGTGTATAATATAAAAAAGTATTGTTCGTTTTTATTATTTATCCGTTTCACTACTCAACTGCTTGCACGAGTATCAAGTACCTTTATGGCATGTGTACGATGCAACCAAGCGCATGAACCACTTTTGATAGAAATAAACAACACGAAACAGAAGAAGGAACCGATAGGTGCAACGTTTCAGCGTCGTGTATTCCAGGGGTGATAAAGCTTGGTCAATATTATGTGCCAGTCTGATTGAATGGATTAAACATTTATTTATGAATTATTATTAATTTATGCACTGACTTTTAGTCATTAAATGTTGCTGGACACTAGCTGCATATGTTTTGTAAAATTTCGTTTTAAACAAAAAATTGTGATTATTAAAGTTTAATCTAAAGTAACTTTGTATCGATCTTTAAACGATAAAAAAAAATCTACTTCAATTGATTGTTTCCGATATTTATACAGCTTAGAATGTTCATATTGAATGTATTATCATAAGCTGTATTAATATATAAATTAAGATATGTAATGGAACTGTATAATATTTAGAGCACACACAACTATATTTAACAATAACACATCAATGCATTCGGTTGCTCATCCCTGGAAGGTCGCAGCGGTGCGCTTCGACCGGCGTCGAGTTCGGCACCGGAACCACAGAAAACGCACGACAGTGAGCTCGAACGGACGTGAATACGGTGGGTACCCCATAAGTTCGCCCAATTCCGAAGATAACCCGCGTACACGCGTCCGTCGCGAACGACGGCATAAAACGAAAACGGTAAAAACCACCCCCGCCATCATCATCATCATCGCTTCCACCTTCTCTCCTGCTAAAGATCCAGCAACGACAGCGGGTGGAATTGTTTCTTCCTCCCCGGAGGGCGGTTGCATCTCCCGGCGTTATCTGGCGTGCGGTTGTTTGTGAATGTGCGCGAGCGCGGCTTTGTGTGTGTGTGTTTGTTACAGTGTAAATGTGTTGCTCATTTAAATCCCGCGAATCACGGCCTACTGTCGGGAGGGAATAATGTAATTCAGAAACGGGTGGGATGGGGGTGATATTGTTATTATTTTGATTGCGTTTGCCGATCGACCGGACGAAGGAAGGCCTGGGAAGCGTGCACGTGCGATCGCGTCATGAGCGGGGCAAATTGTGTGCATTTGTGCAATGCATTGCAATTGTAAACGACGAAGAAAGACCCAAGTTCGTCGTTAGCAGAGATGGTATTTTTTTTTTTGGCCAACAGGAAGGGCATTTTCTCTCCCTCCGAATAAAGGGAATCGGTCGAAATCGGGTGAATTAAACACAGCCACACACCGAATGTGCATTGTGTGTGATTTAACCGTCGGGATTTCGAAACTGTGTCAAAGGTGAGCGATGAGCGCGATTGTTCCCGCGGGGAAATGAGCCGGTTTGCAGTTCGTAAGGAAAGAACGGTTTCGGTAGCTTAACGGTGGGTACAGCAGGAAAGGTAGAAAAGGTAGGCGCGTGCGACCTCGTCTCTTTGTGTATCTTGTGGTGCCAGCGAGCGCGCTCTCCAAACGGGCACAGATAGGAAAAGCAAAAACCACAGAAACAGAAAGCAGCAGGTGTGTGAGTACGGATGCGGCTGTTGGCCCCGAGGGGAAACCAAAACAACGCAAAGACGCGGTGTGGTGGTCAAAAATTGCCTTTCGCTTACCGTTGAGTGCTTGCCAGCGAAACAACAGGTAACGAGCGCAAGTGTGGCATAGTGTTGGTGCCCATCGGTGGGCGCCTTTATCGGTGGATCTACGTCGCGAGAGGCTGTGCGACAAAGTGACATAAGTGGAAGCCATCCTCACAAACGACACGATTTGGACAGCTTACAAGTGTTCGGTTGACGATCCCAGCTTCCTCCCGTTTTGCTACAATTCGGGGTGGAAAACAAATGGTTTGTTAACACAGTGGAGCGCATTTGGGGTCGCACGTGTGTATTGGTGCGGCACCGGTGGCATCGGTTTGCGAAACGACAAGTGTAGGAATGTAAACAGACGTTGTGTTTCAGCAGGAAAGCAACACGAACAGAATGGTTTGAATAATTCCGACCCATTGCTTAGGCACCGACGCCACAAGCTATTTGTTGTGGTTTCTTTGCCTTCCCCGAACCGAACTACACCAAATTCCTCCTGCTAGATGGTATTAATCATCATGTCTCTCGGCCATTATCATTAACATCGACCCTGAGCACCGTAACGTAAGGAAAAGAACGAAAACTATGAGTCAGATGCGATGTCTTTCGCTGTTGCTTCGATATCATCAGCAGGTTTTGCACATCGCGCATCTCAGTAACTTTCGCGACACGGTGCGATGTAAGCGTACGAACGGTAGTAGGAAGAAGGATCTGCTTGCGTCAAAACTGTCAAACTTACTTCTTCATCTCATCTATTAGAAAAGAAACAGACAAAACCAAAAGACACAATTAATACACCAACGGTTCGAACTAGCTACGCGCGCCATTCGATTGTGACGATTGTGAGTGCTGTATCCGGAAGTGATTGTGTTTAACGTTAGGTCCAAATATTAAGTGAAACCTAAAGAGTGCGATAAGTGTACCCGTCCGAAAAACCGCTCAAAACTACACCACCACGTGGCGTCTTCCGTGACGCGGCAAGCAAGGTAAGCGTTATTAATTGGTCGACTGCAATTGCGAACCGGTGACACAAAATTTGGGTGCCTTCAAGCGAAACCATGGCCAACAGTGTCCGGAAGTGGGACGCCCATTAGGTGTGGGTCGTTGCGCGAGTGTGCGTTTTTTTTTTTTTGGTTTGGCCACCGTACTGTGTTCTCTATTGACCGTGCCAATTTGAATGCGTGCCTGGAGTAGCAATGCGTCACACGTGCCTCGGTACACGTCATCGGGCGGCTAGGGTGTCAACCCGGTGTGAGTGCAAATTTGTTTGAAGCTTACGCGAATCATTGTCACAGTGTCACAAACGGCCGCTGCCGTGTGGAGTTGTAGGGCTCAAATAAACAACCCTCACGGTCAACAGTCCACACCCGAGGTGATGGGTTTAAGAGGTTTTTTTCTCCCTCTGATATGTTGAACTGTGGACGCTTGTTTTACATTGAAAACTATCTCCGTGAAGGTGCCGGAGGATTTAGGCTCATTAGAGCAGGTAGTCTGATCGTTACAATCATACTCCCGGGTATCTTCCCGGAGCGCAAACGCATTATCAAGGCACTGAAAAGTTTTACGACGTTGATAAGCGAATGAATTTATGGTTTTGATAAATCTCACGTACAACAGTGTCCGTTTTGAGTGAATGCAACGAAGCGAACTCACCGTTTTCGATTGCAACAAGAGAAAACAAATTTAAACACTAATCAACACCTCCGATGACTACGTACAAAATGTGCTCACATTTCAGGCGACTCTTCACCTCGCCCTCTCATTCCAAAGATGCAGATCTGGGGTGTCGATTAATGACCTCCCCCCGTCTCACCCCGTCGCAGTGCTCCCTAATGAGTGCTCCCCCGTCGTGGTCCAGATTTTGCTCCCAAAACCACTTATCTAAAAATAGTTCGCACTTTCGAGGTCGGCAACGTCCGCAGCAAACGGGTCAGCAGCTTCTTCCGTTGGTGATAGTCCGATTATGTAAATTCTATCCATCCACTTGACTTCGTGTGGATACCAACCGAGTAAAAGCCAAACTAACTGTGGTAGTAGTATTGCGCAGTTTTTGACACACCCAAACCAAACAGTAGGTCACTCGCGGAACACTCTATCACAGTATCCTGTGGAGGAGTAGTGTGAAATCATGACGGAAGCACTCGAATCAAGCAACACAAATATCATTCGTACGGGTACCACTATTGCGTCGAACAACGAAGCGTCGCTTCGTTGGCTTTTGAAGGCTGTTTTCAGCTGCCCTTAAGACGTGCCATCGTCAAGATTTTGTCGTTTTTTATGCCGTCCAAACTGCCTCCATTCGCGATCTTAAGTCGCACCAACTAGTACCGGTGCAGAAACAGGCCAACTTTCACCTAAAAAAAAACAGATACAGATCTTGACCTTCGCCGTCGTGCACGTAATGGACCGTAGCGTGGTAAACACACCGACATAGCCACTAGCAGCTAGACATTCTCCTGCACTGCTGGATACCTAGTACCTTCCCGGTGGACACCTGGCCGCCGGCAGCTTCTCTGTCAGAATCACGGCAATGACCTTAGACAGTTAACAGGCTCACTCGCCCTTAATCTAGTAAAACCCTTCAACCCTAGCCGATGAAAACGGTACGGTAGACTTTTAATACTTCCTTACTTCTTGCGCCTCATAGAGCGGACAAGTATGTATCCCTAAGATAGGCTTAAGATTAGAGTCCGTTAGTGTTATATCCCCCGTCCTTCTGCAGTTTTGACTGAAGGTGGCGCCGTACCGTGCGAAACAGGTTTCCCGTCCATGCTCCCGTCCATTTTTGGGTGATTGTTTCATGTTTCAGACAATTTTTATTTTCCCTCCAACACCCATCGCCATACTCAAGGATAAAGGCATAAATAAGCCGTTGGTGCTCTCTCTCTTTCTCTCTCTTTCTCTCTCTCTCTCTATCTTTAACGATCTGCTAAAGCCTCTCCCAGTTCGATTCGACTACCGATTCGGTGACATTGGTCAGTGATTCTGTCTTTTGCATACTTGGGAGTTTTTATTTTCGACGCAGCAACCGACCAGAACGTGATAGTGGCGTTGACGACGCACTTCGATAAACCATGTGTATGTCACACGTTTCGCCGGTATGCATGCAGCAGCCCCGTCACGGGGATGATCGGTTATGAATGCTATTGTGTTTTTATGCAAATTTTGTAAAACGGTGCGAGAGCGCGTAAGCTTCGCCGCGACGAATCGCTCGTCAACCGTTTTGCAAATCGCTTCTGTTTCGGTTGAGCTTCTTCCTTCGTAGCTTGTTTTTTGTTTGGCTTAAAATGATAAAGGTCATCGGTGAGGGAAGTAGTGGGAAGCGAGAGTTGTGTAAAGCACGGCTGCCCACATCGAAAGGAAAGAAGCCAGCGCCAGCATCGAAATCCGATTATGGACCATTTTGTTGCCAAAGACGATACATAGAATGTGATCTTTAAATCCTTCGCGCATTGCTTTTCTTTTATATCGACAGCTCCTCGTTCCAAGAGGTTGTAGGATTTTTTTGTTTGGGGATGCCGTTAAATATCAACTAAAATAGTTTATCCAACGGCTGTCATGCTTGATAAGGTGGAATAAAAGAAAAGGTTTTGATTGCTCGTTGTGTGTTTTGTAACATCATAAGATTGATAGTTATTTTGTGTTTCGTTTAAATGGACTGTTGTTCCAAATTTTTGACAATATGACAACATTTCGACATTTTGCCTAAATTTCATCCATTGGAAAAAAATAACAAACATATATAACCTTAAAAGTCAATAAACTTTCCTCTCTGCAACGAAATTTGTTAGGAACAGTTACAATTTAATTTTATAGTAAAAAATATTTTAACGAAATATTAACACAGAAGAGAATGATTGTTATTAAAAGAAGGGAAATGTTGATAAAGAAGGGTCAAGAAAGTAAATCCATATTTAAAAAATGTAAACATATTAGACCCTATCATCATCATTATGAACAATGTGTTTATTTTTAAGGGCAATTTTTTAATCTGTTTGGTGTCTGTAGGATTCTTTATAGTAAATTTTTATCTAATTTGCATATGAAAGCACTAATATGCACGATTATTAAAGTATGATTGAGTAATTTATGGACAAACCTTTGTGGTAAAATATCTTCTATTGGAAAATTACTTCTTCTTGAAAGGAGAACTTTGAGAATTCATGCCACAAATGCACGATATGATTATGATTGTCTTAAACTAACCATCCATCGTACACTGAACCGCACAATGTCTATACGCTTTAGATGGTTTTTGTGCATCCTATAAAATTGATATCTTCAAAGATTAACTTGCCTTTGATTATCGAAAAAAACTAACAATTCACTTCGAGCGATAAAATTTAAATTGCATATGTTTTTCAACGATTCTGAACAACAAATTGTAGTTGGTCTCAAAACAATGAGATGTTTTTATATAAAATCCGATAAATAACTAATCTGACAAAACTTGCGCGACGTATTTGCGTTATTGGTTATATAGATGATTCAATTCTGTAAAGAAAATATAAAAAAAAATTCATCACCGATCACAACAAATTCAACCAGCCTGTTGACTATGATTGAACCAATCCAATTCGGGACATCTGGTTAATCTGTTTCCAATTGATTTCGATATCTTAGTTTTTCACACCATCGACGTCAGCTGTAGCTCTTTGTAAGGACCATGACGGTGTGTATGTGGAGATCGGTTTTTATGTAACTTTATTAGACGGGTTAGCGAACACTTGCTAATTGTGGCAATCACAAGTGCTATTCCGTCCACGAAACCGTACCGCAGCACAAAAAGCATACGGGTACGGAGAGGAACAGAGAATCTGTGGAATGTTTTTCATCTTAACTTTTTTATCAACCATCCGTGGTACATTTATACCTTTTTATAGTAAATCTGACGGCACAATCGTTGCGAATAAGAGAAGAGATATTGAAACGCCCAAGCACGGGTCACAGGATAAACAACGTGAACTGCTCGAACAAAACGGGAAGTTTATGGCACTAGGGTACGTTTAATTCTGCTTTATTCGCGCGATGGAGTTGTAATTGCTGCGTCCATTAGAGCGACCGGCCATGTTGCTGAACATGACGGAACGCTGACATTTTAATTGTCATTTGAAGCGAAGGTACTGTGAGGTCGGTCGTTAGTGACAGTGAGCTCGTGTGCAACTTATTGCGTAGTAATTGCTGAGCTTCGAGTTAAATTTGATTTTACGTGCAAAATCTGTCCTCTCAAGTATCCTCTCGTGTTCTTTGCACAATCGAGAACTCGTAATGAGAAAACGCAATTTAAATAATAAAACAATTTCTCTTCAGTCGTCCCAAACCTATGAATATTATCGCTACTAACCAGCCTAAAGATAATAGCGACCTTTTCGAACCAAAAAAAGGTACAATTTTGAACCTTTATCCCTGGCGATAGACGAAATAAATTATACGAGTACTTTATACCGCCTAAAGGTATCTGGTCAGGAACAATGAACTCGGTCGTAGGTAAAATAACAAAATACAAAACACGCTACGTAAATCGAAGTAAATGGGGTTCAATAGAATCTTAATCTGTTCCTTCATTATAGTGATGGTTGTTTTACCATAGCTAACCTTATTAAAAAAAATTCCTATACCTTATGTTTTGATGGTGTGGTGTTTTTTCATATTTATAGAAACATGTAACAGAAAATTAAACCCAAGAGAATGCCAAAGCGATTCTCCAGGTATCGGCAAAAAAACAAAACAATTTATCTTATTTATTTAAAAAACAAACGTTATGGTTATAACGTTTTGTACAAAAAAAAACAGTTGGGTGAAAAACTATTGTTTATTTTGAAGAATTGACAAAAGCAGAAATGTTTGATTGTGCGGGATGGGAAAAACTGATTATAGATCTTCTTAATCTGTAAAACTATCACTACTGTAAAATTTACATAAAAAATCAATCGTATCAATCAATCGTACTAGATGGATGCTATTGAGTGGAATAAATTTATTTAATCAACTCATGAAGTAAATCGAATTTACCAATTCCAATTGTATTCAACAATCGATAGCTACATTTTGAGAACCGATGCTAGTTTATCGCATAAAAAAAAACAATTTAGTACTCAATCGTATAGACAGGATTTGAAATAATTTCACGACTTACGCTTTATTGAAATATAAACGTTGATAACATGTACTAGCGTAAACATATTCATTTTGCACAATCAATATTTGATTTTACCTCACTCATGTCGACCTTTATTCCTGCCGTTTGTCTTTGCAGGACACATTGGAACACAATTTTCCCGACCAAAGGCAACGCGTCGTAATCCGAATCGCGAGAAACACTTCCCACAACAAGCGAACCGTGAGCCAACATCGTCAGCTAGCTCCGTCCGTCTTTAGTACTGCGGTCGCGGTTCATCCAACGCAAGCTGCTTTATCACGCTGACTGCTGCGACCGGTCGGTTGATTGATTTATTTGCGAGGTAATAATGATTGTTTACTGACGCAGCCACACAATACAGCCGCTATTGGAGCGAGCTTGATCGTATTTTTCTGCACACTCCACACTACTTTGCGGGTGGGACTGGGGCTCCTTCTTTCTGCTCCAATTCTACCCTGCAACATACGGATTGGGCGGATGTGAGTCTAAAGCAACTACAGCTCATCACTCAATTAAATTAATTGCATCGTGTGAGGGGACATTTTTTGCCAGACATGTACAACAGGGACAATAACACGAAAAGACAGCTAATTGCATCTTTGATCTATGGTCCGTACATCGTCAAGTAAGGGATCTTTCTGCTAAAACAACCACTACTAGTTGACTCTTTTATGCCATGCTCTGGATATTCCCATTGTGTCAAACGTAAAAAAAATCGTACACATGCGCCACTCTATCAACGTTTGTCATGCATGCAGTAACATGTACTTACGTAATCGCAATGCATCTTCGAACTGTCTGTTGCAGAATCCGTTTGCACTTGATAATTTTATCTCCCCAGGCAGTAATGTTCACGACGGGAAAAATACCAAATCGGCAAACTTCCCTTTGACCAGTGGTCATCAATAATCTTTTGTGATAAAGATGTCAACATTTGAACTACTTTAACGTACTCGAAATAATCTGCTAATACAACAATCCTTAATGATTTCGTAGAAAATATTTCGAAGCTTGTCTCTTAAAATCTAATAAAGTACGCGAACCATAGGACAACCAACCATTCCAACGATTCCACATTGTAACTGATATCTTTAATTTTCGAAGCTCATTGCCGTCCACTGACTGTGGTCATTTCGAATCATACCAACATTGGCCTGAAATGGAAGTTGTGCACTATTAAATAGAAAATGGCAAAGACATTAGCTTTTATTACAACGCCTTGTTGACACCTCGCCCTATTTCATTCCACATTGCTTGGCGCTGCATCAGACTCTAGACAGAGACTCTTCCGAAACCCAGTCTGCGACTCTCAACACCAACGAATGACCACGAAATGTACATCGTATAGTAAAATGATTTTGATGAGTCGTAATAGTTCGAGAGATCTAGTTTTCCATCCAAAGAAGCACCAAATGCCAAGTCAATTCGGTCACTCCACCGAGAGCGAAACGATGGATTGACGTCACTCGCAGGCGTCTTCCACTTTTCCATTTCCGACTCCGCCGTCTCCAGCAAATAGGATGGAAGGAAGTAGCTTTGTGTGCGGGAATTGAAAGCAACAGCAGTACGGTACGATTATTTCAGCACCGCAACGAACTTGCTGAACCGCTAGGTCAATTGCAATTATTTCCCGATACACATACCCGGAGTGTATCGCCCACAGCTGGGCGTAGTGTTTATATTTACCTATTTGCGCCGGTCCGGGCAGATGATTCAATTACTCGACAAATTTGGGTTTCGCCTCATGTACGCAAGTTCTCTGGAAGCGCTGTAATCGAGAACTTCGGCATGAAATATGCTCATGACATCGCAATTCATGTTGAAATTTCCCGGAAGACGGCGACTAATGGTCGTAAGATAATAATCCTGAATATTCTTTACAAGTATTGAACTACTCCAGCAGTATTGAGTTCTTGCCACCGTTAGGGAGATGGCGTTTTGAAGCATATTTATAGTCACGGGCACTTTGTGTGATGCTTTCACTCGTCTAATTTGGTTGTTTCCGGAGTAAGCTAATACTGCGTTACTCATCGAAAGTGGATCATTATTTCATTTCCATTTCGATACTCCGTTTCAATACTTCATTCGGAGTAAGTAAGCGGTAACTTACTAACGTAGGGGATTTAAATGCGTATTTAAAACCGTGGCTAACAAGTCCAAGAATAGATGCAATGAAATACATAAGTTTACATGTCCAACGATAAAAAAATAATGATGGTCTATCAAATTCATTAACTTTGCGAATTGTGACTGACGGAATATTTCTTCCCGTGGCCGCATGTTACGGTGTAAAATGTGTGCTAAGACAATGCGACAAGAGATTAATCCACATCCATTTCTCAACAGCATTATATGTCCTTCGCTGCAACGTTCGATCAAGCGGTGGACCCGGGACTGCCTATTGCTTTCGATAATGTAACTGGAAAATTCCTTCACCTCCTCCTTTATGACTCAATGTTGTCGTTTGCCCTTGAAGGGCATCCATGGTGTCGGGCTACAATAGTGTCCTTTTGTGTCAGATCAAGAAAACGAAGACCGAACGATCAACCAACTCCTTACGCTGCGTTGGTCGCCCAATAACCCCGTCGACCAGTTTATGGGCTTTCTTTCTCGTCAACGATGCGTTTAACGTCTTCACGGAGACGTTACCGCTGCACAATATGAAGACAAGAGTGTAAAAGGACGTTATTTTTAGCCCGCTGGGGACTTCACACTTCCCCCATCAGTTACTCACACAATGCACACACAAACCCGACGGCGAAGACGACATTTGATTGATACTTTGCTCCGACGCCGCGTAAAAGGAAGGATAACTTCACTTCCTGCAGGATATCTCTAGGATATGCATGAGGACGAATAAAAACGCAAACGGATTTATGTTTGCCTTTCCGGGAAATGACAATGCCATCGATTCCATCCATAAACATGCAGCGGTTCTGCTGAGCTTGAGTTCGTTCGTAGTATGTGTTTGAACGGAAGAGGGCAGCGGGTTTGATACATTTATTGAGTAGACTCTGCTGATGGCACTTGTGGCTATGGGGCTATGAAAATCTTTAGCAAAACGTTAGCGATGCAGATAGAGAAAGCAGTATGGTATTATGAGAGATGGTGTATTAAAACAATGCAACCCACTTGTAGAGAGAAGATGGTTTCCAATAGTGATTATGAGAGGGGTTTCTAAGTTTTTCATCGATACTGCCATGACTGTCATTGATATTGATGTTTTACATACTTTTATGTTCAAAATCATAATTTAAACTTCCACAAACAATTATAATCATTATGAAATAAAAAAAAAGTTATGCATTGACTGCTGAGAATACAATGATAATTAAACTTAACGTACCTTCTGTGATCAAGATAAAGCTATTTCAGGAATAACAGGTTGTGAGAATGAATGTAAAAGAAAAGTGTTGGTTTTGAAAATGTTGTAATAGTTGTAGCTGTTCTTTATTTAACAATCGAAACACGAAGTTAAGAATTAATAGCATTGAAATTTGCGCTTTAGTAGTATATTTCTCTCTAATAAAGTTTGAAAATAATTCCGATACCAGAATCTCATCAGGATCGACTCTTTCTAGCGAAGAGTGACTGATCAGATTATTGTAAAAAATAGACTATAGTGGCAAGCCTCTAAAACATTGTTGTTAAATATTATAATTTAAGATAATTAAACTATGTTAATATACCGGCATCTATTATTATATAAAATATACATTATAAACAAATAGTTGTATCAGTGATAGTATTTTGCCGAATTTATACACCACGAATGAAAATAGTTCAATATACTTTATATTCAGAGAGCTTACGTTATTTTTCTATAATAAATGTACTATATATATTCTCTTAAAACTCACTAAATGTACTTAATGAAGTTTTACTACAACTCACCTCATAATCAAGTTGAATTTGAAAACTAATTTAGGAATTACGTTTGTTAAATTATTCAATATAACGGAATTAAATTATATTAATTATCCCCCTGAAAACTAGTTACACAATTAATTTTTTTTTATTCCGAGCGGGCTGGTAATTGCATACTCAATTAAATAATAGTATAACAATCAATGATTTTAAAATTGTCATTTTTTTATGCAAACATTTGTTATATGAATTCTAAGGTTTCAAGAAAAAATGTAAAAAAAAGTGATTTAAAGTTCAATACACATGTGCATATGACAAATATTTAAATTACTTCATCAATGATTACATGCCTGATTAATGGCTGCTTAAAATCAATCTTTGTTATTAGTAAGATTCATCTATGCACATAGCCTGTTAAGAAGAACGGTTCTTTTTTAAATCATTCCGTATATGTGCCGTATATTACATAGGATTTAAAGTGTATAAAGTACCTGTAATATTAGTACCAATTCACGATCATCTTTAAAGTACAATATCAATATATGTCGGCAAAAAAACGCAAATACGCCAAAGCCTTGTGAACATCTATATATCTCAGCTCCATAGCTATCGCAGTTTTCATTCCATTCGATTTGACCAATTTAATTGCTCGACCATGCCGACAGAAATCCGACTCTGAAAAGCTTTAAATCAAAATCACGTCCAATCGCAGCCTCGGATTGCGTCCTCCGGAACCGTCACTTTCCTGCGCGTCGTTTTACCTCCACAACGAGCGTATCGGGGCGCATCCCTAGCAAAGTTACTCGCTCGCCATCCGAGTCATTGTCTTGGGTGAATTGAAGGTATGGTATGGTTTGGTTATATGAACCGTTTTTTTAACGCTACTCACGTTTCATGTGTCGTGCTCCTGGTGGGCTTCAGCCGCACGCCAGAAAACCTTGACGACGATGGGTGTCCGCGATGTCTTCGGCTGAATTAAACATGAATGTGCGAGCATCAAGCGTCGGTGCAGGTCAGGTTTTGCCAAATGGTACGAAAAGTCATTCTTTCTTATCGCAACCACCGGAGGTGGCATATCTTTTTTGGTTGGTAGGTTTCAAACTGCAGCCTTCACCGATGCCAAATGGTGAAATTAGAGGTGCGCTTGTACTCCGCCTCCCTCGCGGTTGCGTTACACCAGTCGCTGGACGATCGTGCAATCGATTGGAAAAAGTAATATTCCAACCGCACCGTGCTATTCAATGGCATGACGTTGGATAGGATGCTAGATAGCCTCGCGAACGATGTTAGAGGACGCGTATCTTTAGAATAGTGTACCTGCACCGTATCTAAATTGCTTAATTTAATATGCCTCAAATAGCATCCAAATGAAATCGTGGTACTTCCAACCATTCAAAGGCATGGAAAGCAGATACTAACATCCACCATCGCGGGTTGCCGATATGAGCTGGGTGAACTGTTGTAGAATAGAAACGCTATTTTTAAAGTCGCACGTACATCTACGTGCATAAAATTATGCTTTTGAAATATTCCGAGTATTAGAATAATATTGAATAATCTCACTTGCAGGAGCTGTGAACACAGTTCAACACGAAACAGTAGGCATTAAAGATACGTATTCATAAAGATTCATAAGAGCTCAGTGCGTTGAATATGAATATGTAACCTATTATTACCAAACATTCAAAAAGCATTATTTTATAGTATTTCAAAGTATTATTCGTATTAAGCATTATTATTATACTTTACTTCGACCTTTTGTAAACGTATCCTAAGCTTCCAGTAATTGTTTTCGGTAAACTCATTAGGCATTTCCAAAATCCGTTGCTATCACAAACGTTTCGGTGAACTATTTTTTATCCTTAGAAATACACATCAAAGTAAATGTAATTTCACCTCAAACCCTCCTTGCCCGGCACGAATACCCCAAGCACAATCGAAAACGTGTTCAAAATTTTCTAATTTCCAACAACGTAGTGGTGAAAGTTCAAGCGAATGAACGTTCCATTTGAAGTTTTCTCTTTGGTGTATTGTACTAGCCAACAGATTCCCTATAAAAGGATACTATTTTCAACCCTACTAGTGCATGCACATGACAGTTTGCTTTTTCTATTTCGATGTACCTCATACCATGATACACGGTGGCTGCGTTCCCGCGTGCAGGATGCTATTTTACATTTTTTTTAGTTTGATTTGACACCATGTACGAACACAAAAGATTTACATATACAACCTTGAGCTTGGGGTTGCACAACGCACGGTGGTGACCGGAAAATGTGGTAGCGATGAGAAAAAGTAGCTAACAACCTGCAAACGCCAGCACCAACGGGGATCAAGGATTAGGTTTCGTGTTTCAATTTCACCACCGAAGCTGTTGTGATCCGGAACAATTCAGTTGGCGGTGGAAGCATGGGCTAATGGAAGCATTCAAACACACTGTTCTTGTTCGGTAGAGCGTGAAGACAAAAAAACATAAACCTTTTTCGCTCCACGCGCCGGGAGTTGTAATCTAACCGGAAGCGATGTCCTTTTCAACAGTGCACTCACGTTCCATTTTGATACTTGGTGCTACGCCTTTTTTAAGTCGCCCTCAGACTGACCGCACAAGACGCCATTGCGTTGTCCTGTCAATGGAAATTTACAATCGTTTGTCGATGGACATTTGCAACTACCTCCATCTAGTAGGACAAACCTTATCTGAATCCTCGCAGGAGATGTGTTTGTGCTAAAGCGTGCACCTTGAAGCTATCAGTATTCAAATGAATATGATGTAGCGCAGGTCCACCGCATCAACTGCACCTACGTTGAGTCTGTCCGCTGGGTCAGTGGTGACAGGGCGAAGACAAAACAGCACGAAGGGTACAATCTACCCTCAGCAAGGGGTCTCTTGATTATAAAAGCAGTTGCAGACGTTATTAAACAAATTGCACGCTCTCCCTGCTGCAACCTACGATTTTTCGTACAACATCCGCTGTGCGGTCGAACGTAGTTGAACTTTATTAGCATGCACGTAAGGACTTTTCATTCTCTCCGTGCGACCCGGATCTAACGCTACTTCATTCGAAACGGTTCATGCAGCACTCTTGCGATACGATCAAACCAACAGGAACGAAAAGAGCTTCAGTTAATGAAATACTTATCCTCAAGGGTGCCTCATTTTGCTTGCGACCAAAAGGCGGCATTTTATAACCAATATATATCACACGCCATCGTTTTCTCCAGTACTGCACCTGAAAGTGGGTCGATGTCCACCCACACTAGCGTTCAAAAAATGAACCAACTCGCCGCCCTTTCATGCCCAAGGACGGTACGGCGTCGTTTCATTTGATTTCCTGCGCCATCCTGTCGGTCGGCAATCTTTTCCTAATGTCCTTTTAATTGCTTTCGGTTTGCTTTCCCGTCCGTCCCGTGTTGCGGCCAGTCGTGTCGAGTTGAGTGGATGAATCGTCTCCACACATCCGTCTACCCAAACCGTGCTTTAATGCCTATCATTCGTTCATAGCGCATCGTAAGGGATAAGGTTGACGATGGTTCTGTAAATCTGGAAAGGCAACAGAAAAAAGGAAACCAGATTTAGTCTGCGGAATAAGTTTAGCAAAAGCTTATCTCTGTTCCTTGGCGCTTTTACGGCGAAAAGCACTGACGGGTGCTGACATCTCTATGCAAACTTGCGAAGCAAAACCCGTGCCGTTCCGGTGGGTGCTAGCGATTCTAGCGGAATGTGACTTTTTTTCTGCAGCAAGTATTAACGTAAAAAATATATTTACTTTCTAAAATCCTACTTCAATTCAGTCATAATAGTATGCATACGCTATTAATTATGAAAAATAATACATGATTGTAGCTCCTTATGTAAAAAACATACTGATGTGTGATTGAATTACTATTATAACCGCATTAGCTATTTGTTAAATTTTCTATTTCACATGATCTACCTAGCGTAAACTAATCGCTTCGAAAATTGTTATTCAATATTTCCAAATAGTTACAAATCAAATTATCTACTTAACTTTTAATCAAATCTACGGTTTTGAGCAATAGCGCATCTTTAGCAAACCATTATCATTTTTATTCATTTCATTCTTCTACGAAAGTACCGAAGCCATTAAAGTTTATTTTGTCAAAGCAGGTCTGTACGTTCATATATCGATATCTCATACGTAAAGCACGAGAACATGTCTGATTTATTTGATATTCTGGCACTAAAATAGTGTTAATGTTTATTATTTATTGTTGCAATGCTCGAATTTAATGACACAATTGACCTTTGACCGTGTGCTAATATGTCATGCTGATAGTCATCTGATCTGAAGGAAGAGAGTGACTAGGCAAAGTTTCTCATGATTAGTTAAACTGTAATTCTTAGATTTATCAGTGTCTTGATGTGCTTCCACCGTAGCTTTGACTATCGCTATTTTTTGAATACACACAGTTATACACACTTGGTCTTACTGTATTGATGATATGATAACATTTGAATCATAAAAATGTAGTCCTTATGCTCTTTCTTACGTAATATAATCACTTAAAACAACTTTTTATCTTACCTACAAAAGCAGCATTTTTCATATCATTGCTGAACGTGTTTATCAATTTATCAACATAAATGGTTTCTTACCATATAATATCTGATAGTAAAAGTCATAGTACAAAGATGCATTTTATAACTCAATACACACACATTCAGCATTAGCTCATTGTTGTTGCAACTATACAAATCTTGTTCAAGGACAAGGACGATTTTGAGCCCACGGAGAAGAAACACGAATTTAGACCTAACTCTCAAAAGCGTAACGCACCTTGCAATGTTTTAAACTACATCTTATCGAATTGATTACTTCATGTCGTGAAAAGAGACAGGCGGAACCCATTTGCGATCGAAATCGATTTCTTATCGGTCTAGGCTTCAACACCATATGGTGTATTGCGGGGAACCGTATATGTGTGTGGTCAATTCTCACACACTCTCCGCCAAACGGCGTAGATAAGCGCCTTCGCGAATTGATTTACTCGAGAGGGGATCTACTAGGCAGCTGGCACACGGCGGTGTGTAAATTGTAGCTAATTTGTGAATGATGATGGCGCACTAGTGCGACAGCCGTGCACAGAATAGCGCGTGTAGAATCCAAACGCCTCGTGCGTAGGATGCGGGTGGTTTGCTTTTCCGCGTGATTTAGTGGTTTTTGTTTCTTTCCACCGGGAAGTTCGAGAAAGTGTAACGATTTATTTCTTTCCACCGGGAAGTTCTGTGATTGTGCAGATGTCGGAGCAGGTGCTCAAAGCACGATTTATAATCCGCGGGTTTTTCCACTCCACGATCCGGAGTTTAACAAGTGACAGATCGCGAAGGGATCGGTATGCGTGATCTCCACCCTGTCCCCTTGATCCTCCACTTACCTACAACGAGCAGGAATGAGAGGAAAGATGTAATCGTTTGTGAGATTTTGTACTGCATCTTAGGGCTTGCGGGGGTGAGAGTGAATGCGATGAGAAATGTGCAGCTGACCGCGAAATTATTTCCTAAGGCGCCTGCGCTCACCGTTCAGCATGATTTTGTCAGTTCGCAAATTTACCTTGACTGTTGTATGATATTACTTAAAAAAAACTGTTATCTCACACTTTACAACAGCATCACATACTGTGGGGTGAATTTACGCACTTTTTTGTAACAATGTGTGGAAACGAAGCAGTGAGAAGAAACAAAAACAACAAGCGGCGACACACACGATCGAACTTTTTGACAGTTGCGCGCACAGTACAGTGGTGTGCGTGAGCTCGTGAAGCCGCGTTGGAGACCAGATTTGACAGATCGTGTTGTTTTGTTTCTGTTGTGTAGGGGTGTGTTGTTGCTGTTCTTCTTCCGCTTGCGGTTCTTGTATCTTTCGCTGCTGTGTGTGCCGTCCGTATTGTAATAGTGTTGGTGAAATGTTGGTGCATATTGTTTTTGCTTCTCCTTTCATTCCCTTGAGTAGAGTTGCACACATTTTCTGAAATCTTTCCTGGCTGTGAAAACGGAACACGATTAGTGTTCATTCCTCACTATTATTGTAGTCGTACGTTTGTGTTGTCCAAGCGAACAATTGGTGTTAAAATCCAAACACAATGGTGTACACAATGTGATGGCAAAAGTGCTACATACAATGACAGCCCGGAAGAGTTAGTGTTTTTGGAAGAGTTTTTCCTCTAGTGATGAATGTGTGATCAAGAGGAAGAGTAAAGAGAAGGGTGATTAAAATTGTGTGTGATTGCGTGAAATACGTGCCAGATGCAGCTAAGAATATCCATCGTGTTGAAAGTAAAAGCAAGCAGTAACCGCATTCGTGTAACCTCTTGAGGCAAGATATGTAGAGCAATAAACAAATAACACCTCCTTTCAACACACCGACGAGAAGTAGTCTATGCGTGCGTTCGTGTTTCTGAAATCGTGTTTTTTCACATCTTGGGTGGAATTCCTTTCGGCACCGACATCGGTATCTGATCGTGCAGATCCACCTTCGATCATCAAAACTAGCATAAAAAAGAGATCGAAAAACATAAAAAATCGACAAACCGAGAACGATCGGATCCAGTGTTTCTGTTCCCCGCGTGACAAATCTCATGAAAGTTAAAATCTCAATTTTAGGTTCACAAAACGACAACGATACGAGGAAGACAGTTTCTTGCAACGAAACTATCACTTTTAACTCCGAACCGTCTTACGAATCGAGTGTGTGACGTACCCGCCGTGTGACGTTAATCTGTGCTGTGTATCTTTAATCTCACTTTTCTGACATCGCTTTTTGTTGTGGCACTCCGAGGCCCAAGCCGGTTATCTAATTCCTTCCTTTAACACATCGACGGCGACAGACATGTAAGTTTGGTTGGTGCTTTTTGTACCATCTTTCCTAATTCGAAATTGTTTATTTTAGCTTCTTTTGAGATCCTTCGACCGATCTCTTCATGCACGCGGTATGCCAATTGTAGAGCTTCCTGCAGAGGTTTCTTATGTAATGATTTTGTCCCAGACGGCACTAGCAAAGATAATTGAAAAGCTTACAACATTTCTGCAAGATCACAACTACCGCTCCGTAAGACGTGGTCGCTTCAATTGTTTTATCTGGAAACATGTTTAGCAATTGCCGCTTTCCTTCCCTCCTGCGACGATCGTGCATTAAAACCGCATGGGATGATGTATCGCGTGTTCCGATTCCTTCTCGAAACCATATCCCCAAGTGGCCGATCGATTGGCATTAATTTGCCCCTAAAAGATCTCGACCCGCTGTGCGGAACATTTACCCCGGAGGACAAGGAACGTTACCCGCGATTCAATCGGTTTTGTATCGCAGCCATTTCGTCGTCGCCTTTGGGTGTCTCGATTGACGCGTTTGTTTTGTTATTCAGGTCACTCTGCGTTTCAATCGGTACGCTTTATTGCCGATCGGTTTGGACGATGGGTTATTGTGTCTCGTTTTTGTGTTGTTTTTTTTTCTTTATTGTGTGCCGTGTTTTATTTGCCACAACATTCGCGTGGCGTTTGTTTCTATTGTGGCGCACATTCTATCGCGCACTCCCGGTGTGCAAGATTTCTGCGTGCAGAATCGTCCATCGATTCCAATTAGGTAAACGTTGCCGCTGGTTGCTGCGATGTGTTGTGATCTTCGAGTCGGGAAGCATGGTCGGTGTAGCGCTGATTATCATTTTTCATGGAAGGAATTTCCAATCGCATCTTGATCAAACTTGGCGATGGGTGAGTCCTCCCTGATCGACAAACGACACTCGGACGTGAGTTTTGTGGAACTATTTAGGTGGTCCTGGAAGGAAAATATTATGTTGCGAAAGATTGAATGTATAGGAATGCAATAGGGCTAAAATCAGTAGTGCAGTGTAATATATGTTGGCCATCGATGTAGTAAACAGAAAAATACCATTAACAACTTGCGATTGTTTTTTCGTCAAGTGGCTATTAAGAAACTTGTTATTATTTTCATGTAGTGTTTTCGATAATTGCACACGGATTACCGATTATGTAACCAAACTTTAAATAGTTTAAATCTTATAAATGAATGGGTTGATATAATCGCCGGGACTAGAACAGCGCAGGCAATATGTGCATTTGTGAAATCATACATCGAATAACAATATTAAATGTTTCAGTTTATGGGCACTAAAAGGACTACTATATGATCCTTCCCATGCGGATTGATCCTTAAATAAATAAAATAAATGATTTTAAATAATGTCTTGTCTGTACTCAGTTTTTGTAATTGTGTTGGCATGATAATTATTTGAATCATGTCGATAACATAATTTTTAAATACCTAGAAGATATTATGAAATAGTGATAGAAGACAGAGATGAGTTAATAAAATCATCGGAAATGTATAAAACCTAGGCAATCACGGATTCAGTTTTACAGAAAACATTTATGAAACAAGATATCTATAGCAGCGGCATTAGATTTTTTAATTTGTTCTTTAGGTTAGAAGAAAATTTATTTGTCATTAAAACTTTCACTTTAGTCGAACGTTATTGAAATACACGGGGATATTATGTGCAGTAACGGTCTACACACAGGAAGATAGGAATCAAATACAGACTGAACCGATGTAAATAAGAGTATTTCTAGTCACTCAGACGTGTCCTTCAATGACAGATATGAAGATGAATTTCAAATCATGTTGTTTATGTAAGCGTGAAGAATAAACATAAATAATCACACTGCCACTACCATCCCTATTTCAGATGATTTTTTTTATCTTAAGTGGTCAATTATTGTCGTAAGATATATTGATGGTGACAAGGTAGGTTGATACTTAACAGCAACTACCATAGCCAAGCTTACCTACACAATGAAATCTTCGTTGACAAAGTGTTACCAGACAATGCCTGAATCCGGTTACCGGAGGTTTTTCCACAACATTCCACATACCGGTTGTACCAGTGTCCAAATACACATATAAAACATCGATTTTAGAACCAAATCGGCATATTTTATGTGACATAGGTTTCGCCATTTTAAAGTCCCTCTTTCATATTCATATTCAAAACGCATTATGAATTATTTTGATCATTCAGTGATACCAGCGTTGCATAAGAGGAGAGGATCATAAAAAAAATATCGCTCACTGGAATGAAACTGGATATAATACACCCTTTTGCGGCACCGATCTGAAACGATCGCATTTCGTAATTTTAAGGGAGGTTTCAATATTTTACTTTTTTGGTTCATTTTTATGAGTTTTATCCATGGTTTCTTTTTGTTTCAACAAACGAAAGCACTCCCCATTGCAACAGAAAAAATAAGAAATGTCTGGCGATTGATTTATGGTAGGGTATTCGTTATGTATATATATTTTTTTATTACTACATAATTACGAGCGATTTGGTGAATTAAGTCACCGATTTTAAAACGATGTCGAATCCTCTCACAAACTTGCTCAAAATTCGATGCCGAAGATAATGGCCATCGACCACCAGCTCCACTGAACACAGGGTTACAGAAATCGATCATAAACATGCTGAAGGACGTCGATAACAGCAATGGTATTGTACCAAGCGGCGTCGACCGTGCCCAAATCGATGTGCGAAAGTGTGTAAGCCTTCGAAACAGTTGCGGGAGCTGATTGGATTCCTAATAGTGTGGAATCCATTCCTTGACCTACTTGACATTTGCTTCATTCGCACCACGTTGCCGATTCGTATTCTTTTCGCAGGCTAAAGCAACCTTCGAGCAATGGTGGTTGTTTTAAATCATGTTTCTTTCCCATGTGCATTGTGGGGTTCACATAGAACCATTCCGACATGCTTCCTGTCATTAATGAATGAATTCCTGTGGAATTGAAATGTGAAATGTTTAGATAAGATCAAGAATTGTTTACAATAAATTAAGCCATGTCTTTCCAATGGTTTAAAACTTTGTGTCAATCAGTTAGTTCTTGCCTTGCAAATCGAGTGCAAATAGAGTTTCCTGTGTTTTGTTTGTAACGAGAACTGAATCGGAGACCGTGGTTACAACTGTACGATTTTAACAAGCAATTGATACAGGGTACACCATACGTTTTTCAGTTTCATGTTATGTTCACAAAAATAGTATTTCTGGTAAGTTTAGTTTAATTTCATCTGATGAATTCGATTCATTTGATTTAATAGTTCTGATTGGATTAGCTAAAAAAAATTGCATACTGAGTAGCACAGCAGCAATACGCATCTTTAGGAGACAGAAACAAAAATTTACGTGAGTATTGAGGTGTGTAGAAAGTATTAAGGTAACAGATTAATTCGCTGAAAAAATTCCATGTTTGTTCCCCAATGCGTCCCCCATGGGCAACCTACTTAACTATTTATTTTATATCACTGTGCATTACATTTTTTTAAAAAGAATTTGAATATTTATTCCGCAATCAGAAGCTAAAATAGTCATGACATTCTGTACATACTATATATAGTACTCCTCTTATTATTTGCCTTATTTTTCACATACTTGTGTAACGTGTTGCGTCATTTAATTATTCTGTGAAATAAAATGTAAACATGGCAGTGTAGTGCTTCTAATTTCCTGATGCACCCTCCAACAGTGTCTTTTCCATCTTGAACTCATAAATAAAAGAAATCGTACTCATCGTCGCCACTCAATTAAATATCGACCTCCGGTCACGCTCCAGTCACGTGTTTGCTGAATTTGAATACTGATTTAGCTTGTGTGCGCATGTATGAGAACAGATTTCGCATATTGCTAAACAACATTTGTTTAGAAGTCGAGATGTCCGATTGTCCGAGATTGTTCGAGATGTATGGGCCCATTTTTCCCCAGGCTTCTGCTGTATCATCGCCAGCTCTTCCTCTAGCCTCAATGTGACAAAAAGTACGAAAAATTACCATCTATAAACGGATGTGTATGAACGGGTCGCAACACTTTGCAGCAATATGGAGATGGAACTGTTTGCCAGTGTTGATCAGTAATTGCCCGAGGGCAAATCTTCATCGCGGGAAAGAAAACCGGTAGGCGATCGGGATGGAAAACTGCCTCTCACCAGCCGCTGCTGAGTCGTCAATTAACTTGAGCCGTGGCGCTACGCGATTAATCGACTTCCAATGCGAGTCTGTTGGCGCCATGCGCAAGATCAATCACGCTCACGAGGAATGTGTTGAACCACTTTATCGACACAGTGTTCAGAACAGGTTTACAGTTTTTTTTTTTCATTATTGTCATCTGTGGGTTGGGTTTTGATCGTGTGCGCGAGATTAATAAATGACTGCGATTTGCTGGATCCGATCGTGACAAATTCCTCGGGTTTCTAATTGAATATATTGTGACGACAGAGAGAATCCACATTAGTCGTCTATTAATCATAGCAGAGAAGACATGAGCCATATCTCCTGTAAACAGAGAGTGATTAGATTCCATGATTTTCCACACCTTTACCACAACTTCTCACATGGTTTTTTCCACATTCGATTGCAGGAATTTTCGGAACGATAGTCACACTGGCCACCCCGGGTGATACGGTGCCGCCCGTTCTGTGGCGTTCCCGTCGAAAAGCCGGTAAGTACCTACGATAAGTTTTTATATTTTGGTGATCCATGGAATATAAAAAAAAAAATTATGAAGAGTATGAGTAGTTAGAACACATTTCAGAAATTAAAAAAATTAAACAAAATACATGTTTTTACATATTTTTTTATTGTTAGAATTTAAAAAAATGCATAATAATTAAAAATTCACAAATACTGCATAAATTTAAAAAAAATTAAAGAATAATTTAATTATTAATAATTAAACAATTTGTAAAAAAATGCATAAATAATTAATTTACACTATTGCAACGATCATTTGCAGTTATGGGTTACATCACCTAAACGCTATTGAGTAAAAGTTTGCAGTCATTTAAATTTTAAAGACGTCAATTTGTTTGAAAATGGTTTGAAGAACCAAATCGCACAATTGCAATAATTGTAAAAAATAGATTATTGACAGATATAAACTGTTGATTATTCAAAGCTAAACTCGAGTGTTTAAGTTAGACGCTGAATGTATCTCAATTTTCAGATAGGTCTCTGAAAAAACGTGTATTATTAATATGCAATGAATATGCAATATCTGTTTGACATGGTACCAAAAAGATAAGTAAAATAATGTTTATTAACTTCGACGAATAATTCAAGATTTTCAACATTCAAGATTTTTTATTGCACATAACGATATGCATAATTTTCCTATGCACCGTAGCAAAGAAAACTAACATATAACCAATAACAGAGTAGTGTAACTTAGTGTTTAGAATGTTCGATAGGAAAGCTATCGGGGATTTCGATGATCCATCGTTATTGATGATAATTAGGTAGGTATCGGATGTATACATGGTCAGGTCAGAATTGCATCCCTGTTAATTCCCGGAAATGTAAACATTATACACATTTTCTTTACTGATATAAACCGTACTGTTCAAAATGCGGTCGTCTGATTTAAATTACGCGATGCTGACAACGGTTTGTAGAATGTGTTGACTTTCAGCAGTGCACAGAATGCGCAAAACGCGATCGCATCTTCTCCGGAACGCGTGAAGGTCATATAGTTTACCGGAGTCTGTTTAGTGTCGATGAATACAAGAAACTGTTGCATTTGTCTGTCTAGGCTTACTTCCTCTACACCGTTATTGAAAACTTTTCAGCTCAAACGCAGTGGACTGGATAGGGATAAACGTATTAGTGTACGTATGCGCTTAAGTTGCCGAGGTCTGAGGGATGTGTACTTATTCATAACGGTCACTATCGAGTTTTACAAATTTCGATCAAGGATTTTTTCGTAGAAATACAGTATTCAAGCAAATCGCGTTTGCGCGCCACCTCTTGCGAAAATTACGATTCGGTAGTACTTGGATTTTACCCACATTAAAGCAACTCGGATGCATCGGTTTGAGGTTTCATACCCGCCTATGTACGTTAACATTTTGAAGAAGGCCAACCGTGTGGTGTTCTTTGCGATCCTGAAACTGAGTTTTTTCTAGGCAGCTGTAGCACTGAGGTCTAAGTTATATATTTATATGGAATGAAAATAAAACCCTTCAGTCATCGTGGTTGGCTTATTTTGCTGATTGATATTATTAGACATGTTCCATTTTTGGTTACCCTTTAACATATTTTTCGCCAAAAATAGTCTTGTAAGCCGGTAATAAATTAGCAAGCATTAAAGCTTAAGTCGTTACGCCAACGAATGCTATGTTAGTTGAAGTTGGTATTAGGTCGTAATATTAGTACGTCTATAGAAGATCGTTTTATGCAATGAAACGAAAACTTTAAAGCATAGATACACATAACTTTTTTCTGATCCACGACGCAGTTGAACGAAATAAACAGCTCAAAAATATTTTTTAATAACGGTGGTTTTCTGTATCTGTGGTGCCTGTAATGACAAGGAATCAAATAAAAAACACGCAATTATTTTACGATTCACGTTGGACATACAATAGTCGCTAGCAATAACTGACCTTTTCCTTTTTCCATTTGAGTGATGCAACATAAGCGACTTTCGGTAATTGAGGCGTAGATACAAACGTCGTCGACCGTAACTGTAACATATAAAGCCTAGCACCGTCGAAGACCCTCGGGCCTTGGCATTGGAGTCAAATTGCAACGACTACGACAATAGCCTACCCTGGGAAGGAATGAAACCAGCCAATTTCAGCATTGCAAATTGCAGTGTGTATGTGTACAGTGTGCGCAATATCGACAAGATATGTGGTATCATGAACGACCGATTGAATCCGGTTACCGTTAAGTTGATCGTATGTTCAAGAATCAATGGTCACACACGCTTCCTTACGATGATCGCTCTTTATACAGCTGAATCAGCGGTTTGCAATGAATGTGTATGTTTTGAACAATAGGCCTATGTTTTTGGGGTTTAAATAAAGGTTATCAGTTTTAAATTTCATCGAATATCATTGACAGGGATTTAAATGGGTTTAATGACCTTCTAATTACATTACTTACATCTTTTTTTTTTTCTCTGTTTCTATTTACAGGTAAGTTCATGGATGTTTCAATAAAACATTGGATGAACGTGAGTAAACTGCACATGCATGACATCCCACTTGAGAATTAATTCAAGTAATGCTTAACATGTCGTGTCTCATACAAATTAGATGTCTACGTATACCATTTTTTATTATGTAAGGGTGATTTTTTCGCATATTTTATGTTATTTGCACATTATTCTAGTTTTCAAGTGTCATTTGTCAAGTGACATAAACAGATTGTCAACTTCACGAAACATGTGCGCCCTTTTGTATAGTTTGCCAAAAGTACTAACAGCACAGATTGTTAACAATATTTATTTTTTTACCGATATTTTTTTTGCAAAAATGTTGTTGTGAAACATTTCATTTTATGTGAAATATACACCTATTCTATACAACTGTTCTTACAATATTATCACAAGCAAAGGCAGTAAAAAGTAAGAGCGCAAATATGAATTGCATGTTTTCCTTAATTGCATACGCAAATTTCCTTATGCAATCCTTGTAACATAAAAATATTGAAATGTCGTCTTCTTTTTGTTGCCATTTTTGACGTGAATTTTCTAGGATTTGAAAATTTATCAAAAGTTCGCAATACTGACAATATCTCAAATTCACTAATTTGTTGAATTTGTTAGCTCTCGTGGACGTATGATTTTTATTAGATAATGTAGATAACAAGGAACCCACCCAGGTTTTGTCCGATTTTTTAAACGTTTTGAATATTTCGATATATTTTGAACCAATTTACATATTCATAATATTAAAAAATCTGTATGAAATGTTTCTATATCGCGTCTGTTTGGTCGGTTTAGTTTTGTCGCCTGGTACCAAAACTTTTAAAGGCATGTATAAACATATTGCAATAAATTTGTTTGCGATATTTGTTCATACTATCACTAACGTTGGGGTAGTATAGTGATCATTCCTTTTGAACCCAGGGTTTTTTTTTGACTAACCAGGTGTTGAAGCTTAAATAACTAGCCAGTAGCTAACCGGTTGTGGTAGCTTGATAAAAGCAGGTAACAGAAGCATGACATGACTAAGACAAAAAAAATTATGACACACAAGATAATGTTAGCGATTACATAATTATCGAAAAACGCGGTAGTAGTAGCTTAGGTTAACAAAATTTTATTAATAATTTCATCAAAATTGCGTCATATATGTTGTTTGTTTTTTCTAATCGTAGACGTTAGACAGCATCGTTAGACATCAATTAATATCTACCAACTCATTGTTTGATACTCCTAAAATCGGCAGCTGTGTATCATTGTTTACACCACAGTTGGATGGGTTTACCCTTTTGTTCACACTTTCCTTGAGCTAATTGTGCTGTTTTCGTGCTTTTCAACAATATCGACAATTTTCGTACATCGAGAATCGAATTGTTGATTTCAATTCCGCACGCAACGACGACGGCTTGTTTTAATTCTAAGTGTATTTTTCCCGCGTTCATGCGGCTGAAAGCGTGAGAGTCGCACATTCTACAGTCACTTGGGGGCTGTTTTGGTTGTCTCTCCCGTAATTTATTCGCCTCCCCCTAGACCCAACTGAAATGAGTGAAATACGGTCCGCACTGTATCGCATCTCACCACCAGTCAGCTGAAGCTCACCGGCATTTTGTGGGTGAGTTTCGGTGAGCGGGAGCGCTTCAAACGACGAACGTAACCGAACGCGAGAAAATGTTGATGTTCGTGAGCCATAATTGGGGATGGGGAAGGTTTAATATGAACGAGCTAGGGATACTAGAAATGGGGATGTTACTCTCTCGCGCTCTCCTGCATATAACAACGCACTATGGGCTGCTTCAAATCAGCTGTTGGCAAATAAACCTAAGACTCGACACGCGAGTTTAGCACGCGTTGAGTTCGAACTGTCGGACGCGTCGGACGTACTTTTAACTCGCGAAGGTAGTAACGGCGTCGATCGCCTAGCTCAATCCGAAACAGACGAGACAGCTCGCCGTGCTATCAATTGCGTGCGGCGTGTGCGTTCGTGCGGTCGAATAAAAACGTGGTTCTATTTTTGAACACCGGGGTTCGCAACATAACGTTGGTGCGTTTTCGTGATTGTGAATTTGGTCTGGCGAATTGATGCACGGGTTTTGTCAGTGAGCTGGGAGGAAAGGCGTGCAACTTCAGTTTGCACGATGGCAGCAGTGCGAAAGTGATAAATGCTAGCTGAGAAGCCGCCACCGTAGCAAAAGGTGGAGAAGAAAACAAAAATAAATAGTTTATTAAGTTATGCAGTGCACACGACGGGGCCGATGCGAAGGAGAGTGAAAGAGCTGCACACACGCTTCAAGTGCATTTGTGGTAGTGCAATGATGGATCCATGCGAAGCAGAACGAGTGCGGCAACAACAGCAGCAAAGCATTGTGCTGCACCCTCGCGCGCACCACGAGCTTTCATTGAATGCACTTAAGTGCATCAAATGAACCCCGAGTGTTTGCTCGAAAATGAGCGGAGAAAGTATCGCAAACCGAAATGAAAGATATGCATACACATATATATATAAATGCCAGATACAAAGAAAAATTCGCACCGCTAGTGACCACCACCAGTTCCTGTCTGCGGATGAAATAAAACAACCACATCATCGCACCATAGCAGCACAAAGGGCAGGCGGAGGCCTGCACGAATACCGGCGTTTGGTTGTTTTGTTTACTTTTTACGTCTTCGAAAAGCGTAGCACGCGCTCCCGATGCTGTCGCGTCGATTTTCTTCCCCTGGGTTTTGTGGGGTGAATGTGTGTGTGTTTGGATGGTATGTTCGAAAAAGAACATAGAGATCCCCATCAATACTTGCACCCACCTTTCTTTCCGTCCCCTCGGGGGTAGGAGTGAGGTGAGATGAGATGCGAGCCTCTTTCGTCTCGCCGCACCTAGAATAAACCTCCTAATCGTCAACATCGTCTTATGTTACTTCCGTCCTCCGTTTTTCGTCTTGTGGCTTTCGGAGTGTGCAATGGTGTGCACGACGTGGTTCTCCTCGTCCTTGTCCGGTGGAGGCAGGAGTTTCCTCGTTTCAAACCGACGCTTTGTTGTTTTATTGCAACGGCAGCAACACCGTGATGTTTATTTATAATTTTACTCAATTTTATGCGATTACTTTTTTTTTGTTCCTCCGCATTTTTGTGTGCTTGGTTGGTGAGTGTGTGTAATATTCGATGCGCCTAGAACGGGCAGCTCATTTTTTGGCGATCAACATTTTAAAGTCTAACCACTTTCATGTCTCTCCGGATACAGTGTTTATCGAAACAGTGAATCAAAATAGGTTCTGGTTTCAATTTTAACAACGTCTTGAATTGAAATGATCATCAAATTGCTCTGAGTTGGTTCTTCTTTATGGTATTTTATTTGGTCTATGCTGGATAATGGTGATGGCTTGACGATGACACTAGTACATATTTTTTTTCTTTTCTTCCATTTGATATTTGAGGTTAGTTGAAATGACAACACTTTGCTGAACCAATGAAATTAACTAATGAGCATGTTCAACTTGTGTATCGCATCTTAATGATAGAACGGTAAATCTGTTATTTTCGACGAAATTTATGTATTTGAAAACAATTTTACCTAAAGAAATGTATGCAAATGATTGTGCACTGAAACATAGTGTAATTTGTTTATTAGATACGTTATATTCATTGCATTGGCGCAAGTTATGAATTAGATTGCTAATGTTAATAATGTCTCAAAGCATACTGCTCTGCTAAATTATAGCAAGGCTTTTTATGGTATCTCAGATTCGTGTTTAATTTTGTTTTCCCAATACTGTTACCAGTAAAGCAGATCACATTACTAGAGAAATAATGATGAAACGATTTGCTTGGTGTTTATATTAAATATAGTGAAAAATTATGGTTTGATTGATTGATGGTAACATTCGTGTGAATATTGGTATAATCAAATTTTGTCCATCTTCCATTTTGCACCGTGAAGAGTAACCCTGCATTACTTGCTTGCCATTTTCGCATAGTTGAAACCTTTCCGACTTTCAATTGTGGGGAGGACTACGAACGCTCTAGAATCAATTAGTGTTTCCACACACGGCGACGATTGTGTCAAGTTGGTGGCTTAAGAGGCCGCAGTGGAGTGGATGTCTTACAAATTGCGAAACAAGTGGCGTACCCCTTGTATAATGCTGCAACGGCTTGTTTGTTAGTTCCTCGAGGTGTTTTACTTTTCCTCGTCTTTAACGGGTATCGTTTTTGTTTTCTATTTCATTTAACATCCAATACATACGATAAATCAAAATTTTTAGGAGGAGGATTGCAGATTATCTGCTCCACGTCAATTGATAGACCGTTAGGTAAGCTGCGCATTGACTAGCGGAAGAACTACAAGCAATATAATCAGCCGAATGCAACTGAAATACGAACATTTGTGCTTATTCGACGTACTGGTTTGGTTGTGGGTGCGTGGGAGGAGCGTTGGGTGTTGGGATTTATCGTGTGTATCTGTGTGTGTACCGTATCCATAAGCATGCGATGGCTAATTCACCGAAGAATAAGGTTCTCAATCTCTCGTACGCAAATCGTTAAACACGGTCGAATCTCGAGCAAAAGGGAAAGGAAGTAAGAAATGAGTGAATTATTTTTTCTTCGATTTGTATTTACGTGGGGAGGGGGAGGGGGGGGGGTTAGATGATTGTACAAAAATAAACGCCATCAGACACATGTAAGACGTGTACTGTTGATTGGTTTATTTCATTTCTGTATTTAACAATCCACGAAAGAAGTTTTCATGTAAAAACAAACCAATATGATTTGGTTGGTTTTACATTACAGAGTTTTGTAGCAGACCATATTTTATTCGTTGTGCATGCTCAACAAGCGCTAGATGTCTGCATTTCTGATTTTATCTAATCAGAATATATATTCGTAATAATTTTTTTTTATTGGGGGACATCGAATAAACATTTGTTGAAACAGATGTAATAAATAAATAAAAAATTTTCTCATACATAAATACATTACAAGTTTCAAACAATAATGGATACTTTTGTGAAGGGTCAAAGTTCCGGCTAAAACATTCATAAAAAAGCTTAATTTAAAAGTTGTAAATATACTTTACATAGATTAACATGTTTGTTTTACACGCTGCACTTGATTTTGCTGCAGGTAATAAAAGTTATAAATAATGTCACTATAGTGAAATAGTTTATTTTGAGCTAACATCATTTGTGTAAGTACGTACGTAAAGGTTTTGATGTAATGTGAAGACGAAATCATTTCAAACACTTTTACCGATTTTTTGGAGAGACGTCATGGTAAATTGCATTATCAAATTAACGGCAAATATTTCGTATCTGTCTTGCTGTCGCTATCATCAAACAGGGACATTAAATTCTTAGTTTAACATTTTGAATTACAACATAATCTGGCAGAGAAATAGTAGACTCAATTTCCAAAATCATCCTATTGTAATTAAACCCAGTCCGTAGGTAAATATGAACGCCATATACCGCAAGGTCAAGGAAGCATCACAACCTTGAACAACAACGGCCGTTTCGGATACTACCTGGTGTCGGTGTGCCAATATGCAATCTCCCGTTGCTCGTCAAAAGTCCTCAGAAGGTTTCACAAAAGTGGCGCCATCACGATGCAGCCCACCATCAGTGCAAGGTGTGTGTATGTGCTTCAGTTACGGCAGCTCCCCGTTACCATGGCGTCAACGGGCATACTAGCACACCTAGTACTATCGATGCACCAGCTGGTCACGAACACCGAACGCAACAAATAAGCTCTAATTAAACTAGCGTTCGCGCACCATCAGTCCCACCACTCAAGGCTCCCATGCTGGGAGGAAAATCGAAAAGCTCGGAATATGCGTTTGTGTGAGTCCGCCGTGCAGCCGTGCCGCCGTGAGAGTGTGATGCACTGAAAATGGGAAGCTTATATTGATTAGTATTCTATTTTATGCAGTTCATACCCATGTATCCGCGAGAAATACGGATCATCATCCGGAGCTAGATTGGACGAATTAAGTCCCTGCGTCCCCGCGTACCCCGGCATTCACACAATTTATACGGCTCAACATTTGAACATATTTTCGAACCCATCACCATTACAGATTACCGAGCGGTGTATAGTTTGGGACTTCGCTGACCAATCCCTGTCAAACCCGAAATCTGTGGCATTGCACGTGCGAACGAAAGTTCAACATTGTGTTGGATGTGTGCGTTTCCGTCAACACTCATTAGGTTGATGGCTTCCACTATACAGCGGGGCAACCGTTGGCGGTCGGTTGTGTTTGTTTACTTCGCCCTATCGTCAACCTTCCCAAGTGTCGATGCAAGCGTCTCTACTTTCCCTGGCTTGGGTGCAGTTTTGGGCGATGATTCGTTCGGGATATCTTGCGTCAACTCATCCACTTACAGCAAACCCGGGGTGGGACGGGGTGCATAGCGGTCAATTGCAGTGTGCAATCAATTGACACGTTGTTCCGATGCATGAATGTGTGTTTGCGCCAATCCGGCAGCGACGATGATGCACCCACTATGTCAGCATTTGCCTTTGCGCATTGGTGATAGTTTTGTTAACGCATTGCATTATTTATGCAAATTCATACGAGTGGTGTCGTTACTCAACGTGAAGGATTAAAAGCATAATTTCGAGAATATCCTCCAGGGGACGTCGTTTATTCACGAATATTAGTTTCTCAACATCTCAGTCCGAGCACTTGCAAGTTTTAGGGGGCGCATTTGTGATTTTTATATTGTGTTATATTGGAGGCTGATTCAGCTAAACAATTGTTGCAAATACTGTATGTTAGATAAGAACGATATATGAATCGTATTAGTCATTAGGCGTTTTCATTACATTTTTTCAGATGTTGAATGGCTTGCGAGTTTCTAAGTAAAGCATTCCTGATATACTCAAAGCCCACTTCAAATCAACCCACGACACTCATGGAGTTTTGTTATGAAATATCATCGTTTGAATATTGTAGGTTCTTTTTTCGACTGTCATATCTCGTTGCGTCTGATGGCTAGTAGCATAACTGCAGCTAAAAGAGATCAACTGGACTTGGGCAAATGAAGCATGATGCTTTTGCAAAGCAATTAAAGCAACCATAATTTTCTAGCAAATTCAAACTGTATTAAAAATAAAATTGTTAGTATCTTTATTTTTATTGAAATCATTGTTTTCGATTGTGTATATTAGCCAATTGTGTTTGAAATTGTTTTATATTATACATTTGGTTGGTGTAAAAATAATTATGTCTGCCTTGTCCTTGTTTTTCGTTTGCTCAACTTTATTTTATCACAATTGATGTTGATGTGTATTAAAATATCTTCTATCTCCCAGAATAATGAACCTCCACTTGAACAGCGTTAGCTCGTTTTTATGTGTGCATCGCTTTATGTAGTACCGCGTGTATCGTTGACCTCGGCGAGAGGAAATCTTAACTCCAGGTCAATTCTTGGCGTGCTTAATCTTTGGCAGGGTGTACGCGTTAAACGCCATGCCGGACGCTGTATCGATCCGGGTCTTTTGTGCTCGTTATGCAGCTTTTGGCTTCGCTGTATGTGAAACAGCGCTTGAAACGAGCGTAACATGATAGGTTTTAAGTTCGTTGCCAAAACACTCTACCCCTGGAGGAAGGGAGTCTTGTGTGCGTTTTGCTTGTGTTGGCATTTCTAAGCCAATTTTTTTCATGATATAATCATACGTTTTAAAATCTGTATTCATCATACAGATACAGTTCATACGTTTTAAAATCTGTATCTGTAAAAAATCGAGTATTTTTTGCATCTATGAATGTAGAATATTGTATAATCGGTTTACAACGCATGCAATGTTATTTAAGCGTTCTTTGAGGAATAATCATAAATTCATTATCGTTGCTTGTTCACCAATTTCACATTCCAGTTATTGAAGACATTCATTTTTGTTTAATTTTTGTCTTAAAATCAATTTAGAAGGGATAATAAATGTATTTAATTAAAAGTACAACTGTACCAGACGGCAGCGATCACCTATTTTCCTTTTTTCATGTTTGGATGTATGTGTGTGTGTGTGTGTGTGTATGTGTCACATCAATGTATAATCACGGTCGTAGCTGCATTTGCATTTGATCTTCGATATCTTTTCTTTCAGATATCCACAAGCTTTGGAGACCGAATGACGCTGTCCGTTTACTCGGTACCAATTGGACGCTTGCACGAAAACTAGGTAAAGCCAGTTGGCTGGTTGTTATCTCCTCCTTTCCAGATCGTCTAACCCTGCTCGAATCATCGATTTTACTCCCTCGCCTGACTTATTACTTGTTAGGTATGAATTCTGTTCAACAACTCCTGTGCCGGAAAAGCGATCCTGAAACGCCAATTTCCAAATTTTCAGGAAATGTTCGCTTTTGGCTCTTTTGATATTTGCTATTGAATGCAGCCCTTTCTTATATCCTATGCGGTCCAAAAAGGCTGGTTCTATCATGATGAGCAGTTCTAAAATTCTATTTGAACTTTTGCCCGAGGAGGTGTGTCAGAGCAGGAGACTAAAACAAGGCAAATGTTGGATTCATGAGTTAGGAAAAACTCGAACGATCTGTACGCGGTATGCTCGTGCTGGAAGCGAAGCTAATCCCCAACGGGATCTACCGTATTCGACGAATGTTGACTAGAAACTCTGGGGAACAGTTAGTCATCAACAGTGGGCTGAAAGGGGGATATCTATTGAAAGCTTAGTCTTTTTTTTTTCGTTCAGTTGTGTTGAGAAATGATTTGTCCATTTTCTACTTGATAGAAATTTGTATGTCTGCCTTTGACCTACACAGATATACCTAGATAAAAAAAAAGATGCATGAGTAAATCAGACTTCCGAAAACATGTTGATTTGAACGAGTTTATTAGACTGATATTTAAGGACTGTGTGGCAATCAAAACAGCATTTCAAAGAATGTAAAATATATTTGTTTTGATTACAACAATTTCTCTATTTATATGTTTCAGCTTATCAATTGTCTACAAGGAATGTTATAATCATATTTACAAAAACAAGAAACAGATACCAAAGATGTTGTATTTCGTCTCCATTTTCCGTAATGCAAAATAATTAACAGCTTCTTATTACGGATTGGAACACATACAGACAATTTAACGACCTTGTCATTCAAATTATGTAGATGAATTATTTCTATGTACGAGAGGCTTCATTTCTACTTTGAATTCTTAGTCACGAAAATGAAAGATGAAAGGCACTAACGTGGACGTTCTCTGCGCCATCCGTTCTACACAGCGATTAAAATGCTGAAATTTAGGATTGGACGGTCAAAATGGTAAAAGAGTTGAAATCAAACTAATGACCTAGTTAGGTTTAAATTTTAAACATTGTTGATGATTTGGATCTTTTCTCCTCCTAGCGAGGAGTAACGAACCAGCTATATTTTATCGTAACGAAAACCAACTTTTATGTTAAGTGTAATTAAGGTGCACAGGTGGTTCTCAAATAGGAAACCATGTTCACGACATGTAATACTTCTTTAACATTATATCGAATTTACCAAGAGGGAGAATTAAAGAAAAGCTGCTGTGCAGGGGAATATGCAAGTTTGACAAATGCCATAATGTGTCGTCAAAAAGGTAGCAAAAAAAACATAAAAAATTGGTGCACTTTTCGCAGATGAGACAAATGTGAAATACACTCAAAAAAGAGCATCCAGCACAAACCTCGGGCGTGCAAAAATATGAAAGCCTCAATGCGTCTATGAGGACTATGGACAAAATCCGTGTACCGTACGTATTGTGCCATGCACGTCTGCGGCGGGGATGTTATCGCTGGGGACCCGAATCAAACTTTGACTTCACCCAAAACCAGATCTCACGAAAAAAAAATCCTTTGTTTCGAACCGCTGAATCTTCACACGGTGATGCGTTAGGTGGACAGAGAAACCGGCATGCACACGCGCGTCAAATGGAACATTCCGGTTCCGAAACGAGTGGGGTAAAGATAGCAGAAAGGAAAACATTCGCATGAATATTTGCTGCTGCTTCCGTGGACGGATGCAGGATGTACGGGAGAATGTGTACACTCTTCGGTCGGTGGCAACATCGGAATGTGCATGTGAACGTTGGGCAGCTTTTCCTTCGTTGACGTCGACGGGGGACCGTATGTGATGAAAGAATCGTCTGCTTGAAGGGGAGGTGTCTGTGTGAATTCTATTTCCGAGTGTCACAATTCTGGTGAAGAACTGCTGCTGGTGAATATCAGCTGCGTGCCGGTAGGTAACAATAGTGTGCAATATCGGGCACAGGATGTGTGTTGCGGTCCCGGAAACGGTTTCACCGGAAATGGGCTGAGTTGGGAGGCATTTTCTTTGCTCTGTTTTGCAAAACGGATAGCATCCTTCCTGCTGCACTGGCCGTAATTTTGCTGCCACTCGACAATACCGCTTCGTGAGGGCGTTGGTTTAGAAACAAACATTGTTTCCCAATTTCAACACTTTCGTACACAACGACGGTCACCAATCGAAAGGAAAACAACGGTATTGATATTTTTGAAAAAAAAAAAAAGTTAAGCAAAATCAATTTAAAAGGAACCGCAAACCGTTATTCACGGCTTTGATAGTTGTCCGCCTTAACGCATGATGGGACCAACTCTCGTTGATAAATTATTGGTCCTAACAACAGCCCAGCCAGCGCAACAATGCCGTTTGACGAGGGTATTTGAATTCGGGCCACTGGGAGACCCGATCCCAAATTTGCCTATGGTTTAGTGAGATTTGCCTCACGCGTTTCTGGTAGGCGGCCACTAATAACAAAAACATCGAAAACGGACCGCCTGCAGGCAACAAAGCCTCTTCTGATCGATTCGATGTTCGGTACGAAAATGTGCCAGAAGCAAAATAATCAACCATTAATTAGTGGTTTCTGTGTGAATGTGTTTGTACCTGGAAGGAAAAAGGAGGTGCGGCAAGCTGGAGGCAGGAAGGTTTATGATTATCGAATAAATCTTTCAGTGAAAAGTTTCTAATTTGTTTACTCTCAGATTGGCATCCACTGGACTAACGATTCAGTGACGGCGATACTCGATAGGTTTTCTTCTTCTTACGGTTGCTCCTTTAGCTTTCTGGAGCCGGTTTGCTTTGGGAAATTCTGGCTTATGGGGAAATATGGGAAATTAAAATTTTCTTCTAATTAAAAGAAACCATTGATAACGCACAAAGAGCAATATTGCGTTAATGTTACGTCGCTAATTTGATGAAGGTTATCCAATGGATTTCATCGATAAAAACTATTCTTTTGTATAACTTTGCTATACAAATAAATTTAACCAAATTTCACCACGAAAGTATTCTTTACGATTGTTTTTTATGTTTATTGTCTTCTTCTCTTTGGCGTAACCACCGAGATAATGCCTGCCGTTTAACCGGCTTAGTAAACTGATTTTACCATCATAGGTTAGTCACTCCACGCTAGGGTGAGACGGTCCGAATGGGATCATGGTACCGGTACCATTTGTTTTTATTAATCATGCTACGATTATTATTATAATAAAATATTTTCAATGATTATTAAATATTATCATTTAACACACCCTCCCTCTTGAATGTTTCTTAGTTTTTGCATAGATCTTCCCGAATTCATGGCTCAATGAAACTAGTTATTATTTTAAGTTTATTGATGTTATGTTCACTGTTCTAAGAGATACATATATATAGATAGAGGCGACCTGGTGGTGTAGTGGTAGCGGCGCCGGTCTTTCACACGACGGAACCGGTATCATGATCCCATTCGGACCGTCTCTATGATGGTAAAAAATCAGTCTAGTAACACATTCTTCTTTTTCTTCTATTTGGCGTAAAGACCGAAGTCATGCCTGCCGTTTAATCGGCTTTCTAGACTAATTTTTACCACCATAGCTGGTTAGTCACTCCTCGCTAGGGGGAGTCGGTCCGAATGGGATCATGGTACCGGTCCTGTCGTGTGAAGACCGGCGCCGCTACCACTACACCACCGGGCCGCCCCTAAAGTGCCAACGACACATGGTTTTCCCAAGTGGTCACCCACCTACTTATTATTTACGTAACACATTATTTACTGTATAATATGAATAACTAGAATGAAAATAAATCAAGTTATCTAGTTTAAATAATTAAAATAAATATATTTATATAAATTAGTTTTGTCTGTCGTACTTTGACAAATTTGGTTGAAAATGAGCTGTGTAGTAATAAGAATATTCCATCTGTAGTTTCCGCTTCAATCAGGTTTTGTAAGTTTTAAACTTGCGCGAAAATTCAATTACACATCCACGAACAATTAGCACCAGTAGGGTTGACATTGAAAATTCAATTACCAGCAAGTTTTGAAATCTCTGAATTTTGCAGCTTTGGCAGTCGGAGAGTTATTCTCCCTTCAAATGACAAACATTTATAGTTTTGTGTATGTATCTTGATAATACGGGCGAGATAGCCAGCACGACATCGTCTAGCTATAACTTGTCTTGGCGCATTGTTGATGTTCAAGTACGATTTTAAAACTGACGAAGGAAGAAACCCGAAAACTCTAAGCGACGAAACAGATGGACAAGAGGATAGGTCATTATGTCTACCGCAGAGATGTCCTTTCAAGAGTAGTAGGCGATATGCAAGGGGCCGTTGGGAAGCCATCAGTTTAACTTACCCTTTCTCATTCACCTAATTACCTCAGAGTTGATCCCTTCTGATGTCCTGACAGCTTAACTTATGGCTCCGCTCAGGTGTACAACTAAGTTGAACCGACCCGAAAAAAAACCCCGGTCTAACCCGTCGAGAGGACGAACCGACGTTCGTCTGTGCCAGTATAAATTATTGTTTTATTTATACTACTACGCTTGCCCATGGGTCCAGTAATGTGAAGGGATTGCTGCAATGGAGCAAAAGAAACCCCATGTTGGGTGTTTTTTAATGTGTTTACGATACAAGAAGGAGATTCTCTTCTCTGTTGCTGCCACTGTCCAGAGTAATTGTTGCACGGGCATTATAGCATCTGTGTACCGCCTAGCTTTAACGTTACGGGGAAGGAAAAAGGACCATTCAGTTGAAGGTTAGCTTTCTGCTGTTTGCTTTGCTTCGCTAAGAGGGGACGCAAAACGATTGCAAACGGTTGGGTTTAATTAACTCGGGTTGGTGTGTTTAAAACGAAAAAGTTGTTACAAATCGCCGTTTCTCGCACATGGACCAAATGCGATTAAATACAACCCGCGCGATGGCAAACCCCGAAAACAGCTTAGTCTGGAAAGGAATGATTCAGTGACCATGAACTTCTGCGACGGTGTAGAATGACTGGAGAGGTATAACATAAAACGCAACGGGTTTAAAGGCGCGAGAAGCGTGAGTATTAAATACTTAACTCCGGGCGCGTGGTGTTGTAATAGAAAGTCGACAGGGCGCGACCTGACCCTTCTTGACTGGACAACATCCAGGCAACCGGACCAGGAAGTGGGCAAAACAACAAACCTGTGAATGAGAATCGCGTTCGATCGAAAGTTGAGCGAACTGTCTGCGACAGTTTTGCTTCTAATTTTAGCTTTCACGGCGAAGGTGGGCGAGTAATGGTGATAGTATAGTTTTTACTTGTCTTCTGTTATCGTTCTTTCAACCTGATCTCGATTGCGATGGGCGATGGGCTGTGAAGTTGCGTCATTCCATGCATCCACGGAAGCAATGTGCAATTTTTTGTGTTACTTTTCATAACACAAAAAAAATGGTGCTACCCGGGTGACGTCGATCAAAGTGTTACGTTTAACTTTACGTTACGTTTAACACTTAGTTACATTGCGGGTAGCATGTGAATATTATGTGATGGAATATCGCACATTGCTTGCTTGGTACGTAAGCTAGTTTTCGACAAATTTGTTCATTTATAACCAATCTGAATTAGTGTTATGTTTGGATGTATACTATTTTTTTGCTTTTAATAAATTGCCTTTGTGTTACTTAACACTTTAGTAAGCTGGTTTTGTGCTATATCTATTGTCATTTTCAGATATTGGGAGCGTAAATACTTTGTTGTAAATACTTTTCGATTTTTTGGAAAAGCTGTACTACTTGCAATCTACAAAGCCGTTTATGTCAATTTATCAAAATTATAGGAGGGTACTGTTATGTTTGTTTACATTAATGGGCGAACACTCTTTTTTATATTCGATTTGTGTGCTAAAATATTTTTTTGTCGACATTGTGTCGACATTATTTTACAACGTGTTAGCGCAATAATTTCGTCTTTATTGCTGTATGTCTAACAACGGATTTTGCTTATGTAATTGATTTATTTTGATATTTTTTATCAATAAATAATGCTCTGAATACATTATAAATCACACTTTCTAAGAACATACGCTCATTATACATAGCAATAGAGCGCGTAATATGTAATAAAAAAAATCAGTTCTTTACCATTATAGGTTTGATGCGCTTTTAAATGAATGAAAAGTTTGTACAATAAATTAAATTAAACATCGGTATAATTTTAATATTTTCCAATCGCTTTTGTTTAAATATAATTTTAATATATATTTTTCTTTTCGCGTTTCTTCCAACATATCTTTGAAAATGTCATCCATTTTATGGCTATTAAAAAATTAAATTAAGCTTTTATTTGATTACACGAAAGTTATTGCATAGTACGTCGAAAAAGTTATTAATTGAGAAGCATTTTCCATCCATTTTGGCCAAAGAGGACGCTAAATAATATATTTAGCGTCAAGTTCTTAATTTTTGTTGAACCTTTCTCTTTCATATGGATACTGAAATCCAATTTTAACCCCAATTTAGCAAACCACTTTTCCAGGTGTGATAGGTCAGAATGGCACACGTCTTGCGCTTTGATGTGTGCTGCTGCTGCTGCTGCTGCTGCAGGTTGGCGATATAGAGCCACCGGCTACGCTTCCACACTAGGTCACAGTACTCTAATCCTGGGATTCGATTTTGTGTGATCCCATTTTCCATAAATATAGGGATGCTACAGGCGTTTGATATTTTTCGCTATTTTGGGTTGTATCCGGTACCTAAACCCACGGAGCGTTCCGAAGGTAATATCGCACCGTAGTAAAGTTAACCCTGTTTACAGGGCGTATATAATTAAATGCTCCTGATGGTGCGCGGTTTGTGAGGTAAAGTACACGTAGTACCGACATTACCTGCAGCAAAGGTGACGTGTGACGATTTTATGTACATATGTGTTGGTTGTAGCAAGTTCCTTGTTTAACTATGCTCTCGTAAGCGGCATTTAGCGTGGTTAATTAATATATTTCGTATGCTTCGAATGCAAGAGCATGGCATTGATTTTGTTTTTTGATAGAAGCTTCTACCATTTGTACAAATAATTAGATTTTCATTGTTGTTTCCTTTAATATCATAGGTTTCTTTCTGTGTATTATATCGTATACATTTGAAAATAATTAAAAGGATTTTAATTTCCAAATCCAGTTTGCAACTATCTTACCTTTTAGTACTTTATTTAGTTCTATATTTTTTCCCTTTAAATGATGTGAAAAATGTTTGCTATCTTTTATATTCTTAGTACAAATTATGTATCATTATCGCGAAATTTGTTATAACGCAGTAAAGTGTATATTCTATTAATCTATTTTTAAATGTTTTTAACGCTCTGGCAACTCAAAAACGAAAAGAATAGTAATTTATCATACTTTATTTAACCATACTTCGTCATACAGTCATGAACAAATAAGCAAAATTGGGTATCGAAGAGAAACTGCATGTAACTATGCAGCATAAAGCTTAATGTTAAAAAAAAAACATTGCCTATGCGATAGATATGGTTCTTGGTACTATTCGTTAGTAACTTGGCAATGTAGTAACGAAACAAAACAACTATGCGTTGCATTACTACCGTGCCAGTTGTTTATGAAAAATAAACAACATTTAAATTAGAGTAACATTGCATTGATACCTTAGCACATGTGATGTCACTTTGACAAACTTTACTTTTTGCAAAGACTGTATGGATTTTTCTCCGCCCACGGCGAACGAAGTCAAGTAAAATAAAAAGCATATTTTTATTCTGTTTTAGACAAGACATTCTCAGGGGCATTGCCGTCGTATGGTAATTTTTCATTCCAAGAACGCAACGAGAAGATCGTCGCCACCATCCGGCTCCCTAAACACACCAAAATTGATCTGGTCCCAACCGTTCCAGCCGGGCGACCTTCAGGCCGAGCCGAAAGTTGTAAATGTGATTCACTTTTTTAGCAACATTAGTAGAACCGTCGCTCACAAATGTGCCTCAATTACTCAACTGGGCTCCATGGGTAAGACGGTAATATGCCGTGGACAAAATGGACCCCAAAATGTGGTGACATCCTTTCTGCGATGATCGCCGATTCCCTTACGCTTTTTCTTACAATGTCACGGTCAAAACATTTCGAAGCTAGGTTTAGGAACAAAACGAATAAAAACCTGCCCCCATTGGGTAACTCGTGGGTGTTTCCTGCCTAATGCTTCGTGCAGCTGTGTCTTGAGCGATTTTTCAACCCTGATTAGGCGGTTTCTTTCGTAGCCGGTTTTCGGCCTGTTTGGTGAATGCTTCGCCGCAATTTCTTCTGAGGAATGGGTGGGATTTTAATCGGCCCGCTGGTGACGAACGCCGACACATTAATATGGGAACACATTTATTTGTCGCAAAACCACTGCTCCAGGATGATCGTTAGGATTTGGCAAACATTTGGAGTGTAAGAAACGTGGAAGAACGTGGTTTTAGCTTTCGAAAAGAATCTAAGATTTTTTTTAGTCAAACATATTCGTTTTTGATCAAATTCAACTCATTTGCTTGAATAATATTTTTGTTTTGTACATTCCATACAGTGTTTCTGATATTATTTTACTTTTCATCTATTCAGTTAGGTTTATCAGAGTTTAATGTAAAAGCCATGTTCTTGAATTAGACGACATCTTGAATTAGTCGCACATTTTGTATCGTAAATAAAAATAAAAATAACAAATTTCCCCAAATTCAATCCATTTACGATATCAATAAATTGTTTTCAATTTCTTTGCACTCCGTTTCTCAACAAAAAAAATCATAGCAATTAACAACCGTTTAAATGTTGAATCAGGGCGATAGCTTGCAATATCGTCTTGTGATTCAATTATCTTTCTTTTGCCGCAGTCTCTCCACAAACCTTCTCTCCTCGATTCGACAACCACTTGCAGACTGTACTATTCGATTCGCTTCCGGTTTTAGATTGAAAAAGTTTTCAAGTTTATCTGAAAAATATTGTACGCCCCCTGTACGTACCACTTCCTGAACTCGCTAGCACATTGTGTGCACTGTCAAGCGATTGCAAGACGCCTCCAAACAGCCAAAGAAAGGAATATCCCGGACGGTGGAAGCGTCACCTGAACAGTACCGTTTGGAGGATGGGTTTTATTGAGTTTTCATTTTCTTCTCGTATTATGTTTTATCTTAAATTGAAATGATGAAAAGATAGCTTTTACTAGCTATCGTACCACGGTTGCATGAGCGGAAAAATGAAACATTTAAACATCCATTTGTCCATCCCGTGCTCTCTGCAGTGCTTTTGAAGCGCGACTACAGCGCGCGTTCTAAAGGACGAGAAAATTATCCATCATCCTCTAAGATGCGCGATACTGTGAGGCGGTGGACATTTTGTTCCTGGAAATCTTGGCTATTTTCACTTCTATAGGTTAATAATTCTGGCAGGGACTGCATGATGACAATTAGTTTATTGCTAATGTCATTGTCGAAGATAGCTCAGCTGTTGTTCATGGTAAAAGTATTATTGATGATGGTTTCGACATGATCGTGAAGCAGATATAGTTTAATGAAACACACTTTGCTGTTGTTTAAATTGCTTCCATTATAAATCACACTAAAGGCACCAGCTACCCGTTCCGTTTGAACCGTCTTGACCAATATTTGGAAAGCAGAATGTCCATATTTCCGGTAAAATTTATAACCTTAACACCGTGCCATGTTTCAAATGAATCCATCTTGAGTTTATCATTTTTATGTTCAATCATTGGAAACGATAATTATTTGTTTAATGTTTTAGATAAGTTCAAACATGACGTCGAGCTCCTTTGCAACAGTTTTTGTCTACTATACTATCAAAAAGTCAAAAACCATTCAATTGTGTGTGAACGTGTTCAACAATTTTTTAGAATAAATGCTTTATACTTTCGAACACAAAGTGTTCTGAATATACAGAATCTTTGTGTTTTTTTTTAATTTTGGAAAATAATTTTAAATAAATTCGCATGCTTCCAATTAATTAAAAAACCTGCCTCTACCATAAAGGTTCAGACTTAGCCTGTTAGAAACAATACCTTTCATGATCCTTTTAATGGGTGGGAGTATTGACAAAAATTTATATCTTTTAAATTTGAGATGTTAAGTTTTTTGTTTTTAGTAAAATTGGCCTTCGGCCTAGTCTTAGTTGAACAGTTTAGTTGCAAAGCACACAGTTTCTTAATTTGAAGATGAACTTTAAACTTTTAACCTCCTCATCATGTTGTTCAGAATTACACCTACGTGGTTTGTGTTATCCTTTCGCGTTAGTCCTACGAAAGAAAAAGCCAAACCACCACCACCACAAACGGATCGTTTCTGAGTCATTGTGATTGACGATTTTCTTCTCTTCGTTTGACCGAGGCGAATACCATGTAACACAAAACACAGGCACGACGCACCCACAGCAGTAGGCAGACGATAAACTTTTGCTCGACAATAATTTATCACTCGTCTTGTCAGTGCCGCAGCCGCCAACGATGCGTTTGCTGATGGAATTGGTCGGCTAAGAACCGATCTGCAAGCAGGGCCGATGCCTGCCTTCCTCCATGTTCTGTCCGAGTGATGTTGTCTTCGATGCTGTGTTCTTCACAAACTCCCTCCACTGTTAGAGACATCATCATTTGAAGATTAATTATCCAGCGAATGCACACAGCGCTAGCGCGTGTACACCCACACACACGCACAGGATATAGCGAGTAAAGTCCTTATGGTAGTAGAAAATCATTTCCAAGAAAAACCTCGCGTCAAACACATGCGGTGGGAAGGAAAGGGAAGGAAGGGAAGGAAAAATTAACTTTTGTCTCTTGCTACTTTTATGAGGCGACGTTGCCTGTGCTTCCCGCAATGCTTTTTGTCTCCTGTGTGTATCCGTGTGTAAGATGTTGTGCTCCGCTCGTTTGTACATTTGTACAAACTCGTTTGTACAGCTCCTGTATGGATGATTCCTTCACCAGCTAAAACCCGCTCAAGCGATAACTCTATCGTTTTCTGCAAAGCTACACACGCACACATTGAATGTGGCAGTAGATCCATGTTGGGCCAGTGAAGCGCGCGATCGAATGATTGATTTATTGTTGGTTATAAATAATCTTTTGCCCCGTACGGAAACAACGCAGAAAAATCCTTACCTTCTTCCCTACCCTATCGGTGTTGGGACGGAGGTAAGCGAATGTAAGATCCCGTTTTAAAATGGTTTTACAGTCGCATTTGCCTGTCACAACTGCGCTTGTATTGCTACTTCCTATTTTTATTAAATATTTCTTTGAATTCTTTGAAACATAAAAGTTTCAACAAGATTAGATCAACCAACTATCTGTATCAATTGAAAAGTCGCACAAATACTTATAAATTGGTTCTATTAAATAATATTGCATACAATAGTATTCATACATTGTTTGTATTTTATATATTAATTTTTTTTGTTGCTTCGAGCTTTTCTTTCAGCTTGTTTTCAGTTTATCTTGAATTAAATTGATAGTTTATTTTTCTTACTTCCAAGTAAGTTCTCTTGTTTTTCTTACAAAAATTTTATTGTTGTTATTGTTTTGTTTGGCACATTGTTATATATGTTTTTTTTGTTTTCTATTTATTTATGTTTTTGTAAGTTTCTTGTGTTTTCCTTATTATTCATGTAGTAATTGTTTACGAATTTTATATATCAAACTTTTATTTAAATTAAAGTCTAAATAATGCAAATAACTTTAAAAGATTGGTCTTTTTTACGTTTAAGACGAAATAAAAAATTTATTTTGTCAAATATTTTTTTGTTATCTGTTTCATCCAACCTATCTTCCATTATTGTCATAGCCTTTACCATCATCCATTTGGTTTGTTCAAACCTTAAGGCAGCAAACAAAAGCTGTTCACCATAATAGTGCATAGGCAATTTTCTTAATGCATGTATCCACCTCAACATGCACAACGCACAAAACGACGCCTATTTGTTTCACTAGAGTCGAGGATCTACACCATCAAGTTATTTGCTGATCCAGGACGAAAAAAGCGAAACCAAAGTCGCCGTCAGAAGAGTGCGATGTTAGCTACTGATATTTATTACAAAATTATGCAGCTATATCTGTCGAAGATCGATACACTACATTTTCTCGCTACTGACAACAATTAAGCCCATATAACACAAAGCTAGCGAGAATGATTAAACGATTGTTTTTTTTTTGTCTTAAGACAATTGATTAAACGATTGTTTTTTGCGGTTATGGAGCAAACCCATAACCGAAAAAAGTCACAGACAAACAAGTTCATCATCGGATTCTTTCCCTGCCCTTTAGCGAAAAACGGACATCATCATCATCATCACCAACACCACTAGAAGCGATCCTCCGTTCCACTAAGGTCACAGTCCTTCCCTCACGGTAAAGCGAGAATGGAAATATCGTTTCACTTTGTGGCAATGTATACACATTTTTTATCCTTTTCCAAGCTTCTGCCTGACCTATCCCTCATTCGTGAAACATCTTTATTGCGCTTTGTTCCGTCGGCGTCGTGGATGGCCCAACATCGGCATGTCGTACTGAATTCCTACATCTGGTTTCTGACACAATAAAAGCTTTCAGAAACGTAACCGCAACTTTTGCCATGTTCTCTCCGTCGTGCTTTTCGTTCCGACCGTCGTTTGGGTGGTTGTTATATGTGGTGTGTTGGCCCTTTTTAGTATTTGCAGCCTTTCTTTACATCTGCCACTGCCATCTGTAGCATAGATATAGGGCAATCCGCGCCTGTTTGCCTTTCGTGTTCAGTTCAATATCCAAGATTCCTGGGCCCGGCATTGTGTGCATTGGTCCTGGGAGATACGACCGTGTGACGATCGATTTCGTGGTCAATCGGTCATCATGGCTAGCGACGAATATTCATTGCCAATACAACACACATCCGTTCAAATCTACCAATATGCCACGTGCTTCTTGAACCATATTTATCGTATAATTCTTTGATCGTCAAAACCGGGCACGTGTCCGTTCCGATACAACACAGGCACAGATACACTATGAAAAGCAAATTAGAGCCGGGAATGTTACGGCGATAAAAACCACCAGCTGTTTCGCTTCGCAATGATCTTTTAGCACGTGCTCGCTTGGTACGGGGTCAAGGAGATGCGCCAATTCATCATCGTTGCTTCTAGCGTTGCTGCTGCCATGTGTTATTGGATTATGTTTCGTTCTTCTGCATGTCTACGATGAGGTCATTTGTATGGACATTAATTGATGTATAGAGCTACATCGAACGTCTGGCATGTAGAATGTGTATCATTGTAAGTTATGGATTTGTTTGTAAAGTTACATTATCTTAGCTATGTACACATGAACGTCTAAAAAATTTGATTTAATGAACGGTGTAACCAATGTTATTGTTTTAAAGGGACTCTATTTGCTTCATGATTAATGCCACCCATTCTTCTCGTTCTTCTCCATCTCTTTATTGTTATTACCTGCATTTAATCTGCTTAGCGTTAGTTAGATAAATTTTAAAATTCTATTTCAAGTATTACAATAACTCGTTTTATTTAATTATTTGCCTATTTTTTCATTTTTCAAGAATCTCTTCAAGTAATCATTTTGTTTCATTATTTTAATGGAAACATATTTAGATATATGTTTATGCATTTCTTTTGCTACAATTTAGAAATTTCTATACGATCATAATGAAGGTACATTTCAAGTTAGGTTTCGATTTTTGAAACGTTTCTCTCTTCATGAGCCACCATTGCGTTCACTGCAATGTACACATTCTTCATTAACGTAAGATTCAATTCTGTCCGCACACTTATCGGTGATGTAAAAATAGTTCCCAATCGACCCCATGCATTGCACCCACGTACCATTTCCAAGAAGCTCTTTGATACAACGCCGCGCTCTCACTCTGAGTAAACAATTTAATCAGCAGTGCGATGAAGATCTTAGCTGTGTCATCAATGCGACTGGATCAAATTGATTTTCCCTTTGGTTTGTGTGTGATTGTATATATGTGTGGGTGCACATCCCTCTGCATCCTTCTAGCCGATTAATGCGAAAGCCTTCACCACCGGATGTACATGCTGGCAGCAGTCCGTGAGCTTTTCCCGTGAATTACATATTCCATATTCCATTCCACCCACTCGACCACCATCGACGAGAAAGCAAGGCGCAAGCAAGCAGCTCACGAACAACGCAAAAAAACACGATACAGACAGAGCAGCGCCAACAACGGGCGACCACCCGCACCGACCGATCGATCGATTTGGTTGGAATTTCACTTTCAAAACTCATTCGCCATCATACGGCATTTGCCGTCCCCGTCCACACGGGGTTCGCTACGGCACCGCTATCGTCTTCGTTCGCGGAAACGGATCGCATACTAATGAAACAAAGTGCGAGATCACCATCGTGCCATTGCAATAGTTGAAGATTGCCATAAAAAGCTATAATGTTTCCGCGAGTCATTCGCGGACGGCCATTGGGGCGCCCCTACCGACGTTAATAGCGTTCGTGGCGTTGTCGTTGAATTGAGTTTAATTTTTTTTTATTCTTTCAACATCCTTCCGTTTTTATGTCGTAATGCTCTTTGGCAGCTGGCCCACCGCCGTCGGTGTGTCATAATCCATCTCCGATCACTTTGGGACGCCATCCATCGTAAATATAATATTTAAGTACCAAAAACACACGCAAACCCCGCGGTCGCTAAGTGTAATGGCCGGAGCCGAAAAATGACTGTTCGATAATTGCAACTGTGTCTAATACTGATGGGGTTTGAAGGGGTGGGGGAGAGTTTTTTTTTCTTCTCCCAACATAGTAAACCGCAATAACGTGACTGTCACCGTCATTCCAACCCTTATCGGCTGGACAAGGGCGTCCGCCACCAGGCGTCTCCATTTAAGTTCCATTAAAGGAGGAAATGCATCGCGTGCCGGTTGACTATCAATTCACTGTTGGCAGAATTCGTGCAGGAGATAGTGAAGTATGCACTACCACTGTATCTGCGTATAACCGGTGTTTGTTAAGGCCAATTGAGGCGTCGAGAATTGTGTTCGTATACCTAGAAGGTTCAATATTTACTACGATTGTAGAAATTACTGGTGGTTGATAGCATCATATTTTTTAACTGTAATGGATCGTAATAGGTCGATGGAATTTGTGTATATTACGTGGAGATAACGTGTGCTAGCCACGAAATAAAGACATTCATCATTAATGGGAACTAATTTACCTAACTTTCGAAAATTTTGTTAGTATAAAGACTATTATCAATCTAATACTAACCTATTAAATTATAGTTGCCTATCAATTAGGTATCTTATGATTTTTATAACAAACGTATGAAATTTACCAGTCGTTGGGACAGCTACTATATTTTAAAATTTTCCATTCAGTCGGAAAGCAGCCTATTTTACGCTGACCCCATTATTTTTTATTGTTAATAAATAAGAACATTTTAATTTTTTATAATAAAAAATGTTCATATACATGATAAAATATATAAAAAATAAACTACCGAGTAGGCGTAGGACAAGGTCGTAGCAACGCAGAAAGAAAGTATCTAAGGACAATACGATCAGCCTGTGTATCTAGGCACTTACAAAACGCCACCGATCTAGCCAAAAACATTATATTGCTAGGTCATCGTTATGTTTTTGGAAATAAAAAATAAAAATTTAAAATGAGTAATTTAAGATCAATAACTAAGATACTGTACGCAAAGACATGTAAACTGGTTAGCTTAGTATTTATTCGAAATCTATTCAACATTTTTTAATGATGAATGATATCCAGAAATTCAAGGAATCGATTTGTTGATGTCAACATCTGCAAAACGGATATGATTCGGATTCAACAGAATTCATTCGTATCTTTGGTTAATATTTTCTTTTCAACAATTAACTGGTTTGTCCAAACAGTGGGATTTTTCTTAAGATATATTGATAGTATCGTTGATAGTTTTAGAGGTTTTGGGGTAATTTGAAAAATTCTGTTTTCAGTGTTTGTATTTCTGACACTTCTGGCTCATTGTCGGTAAACTGATGAGAAACAATGAACCAATTATAATGTGCTTTGCTGTTTATTCAGGTACGCATAATCCACCTTATCGTGCCTAATGTGACTCGTTTGAGACTAATTACGCGTCACAACCATAATTTGTCGGAAAATATCATTTGTGTCACAACCAGAACAAAGCGAAATCAATCATATCTGTACATTTCTTCAAACATTGTCAATTACTTCTTTTTAGTTTTGCGTTTATGAAAAAAAAAAAATTACGATCATAAGCGATAGACGTTAGAGCAAAACGATCACGTTGCGCACACACCCAGCGAAGCACAATTGTTTTATTTTTTTTTACTGTGGTTTTCATCCTTACCTAAATATATCAAACCGTTTTACTAACAGTCCGTAAGCAGTGAGCAAAACTTAGATTGGGACCGAAATTCCACATAAACTGATTGTAGGTCTCATCGGCAACGATGCCGCGCTTCAATCACACGTTTGTATTCGTCTAGGGCGAAAATCAAAAAAAAATATCCTAGTGCACAAAAAAAAAATTCGTTGATCGGCAAGTGCGTATTTGAATGATCGCGTCGAATGTGTGTGTAAAATGAAGTGCCACCGCTTCCGCGCCGCACCAAACTCTCCAAGCGACGATCACGGAAGTGCATGTGTCACGACCAGTGACTACGACTGGGTCACCAGTGTGCAAAAACTACTTGCCCGTTGCTGCGTCGGCTGCTATTATCGTCAGGGGAGGTGCTGGGACCGTCGTTGCTGTCGGTTCGGTCCAGTCCAGCATCGGCAGCGATCGGAAAATCGACCGGTGGGCAAACTTCGGCCGAGTAGTGAGTGTGTTTATTGGAAAATAGTGCCGGAAACGGAGCCAGCTTCCTGTCAGCGACGAAACAGGGGGCCCTGATGGGCCAAAGCACTAGCATGTGTCGTTTCAATGGTTGTCGTTACAAGCGAAACAAGCAAGGTAATTTCCGCTAATCTTTACACTCCGTCCGTCTTATGGTTTCTCGTTCACGGAGACCTTTTCCGTTTCCACTTCCGTACGGTTTACTTCACTCGGAATTCCGAAAGCTTCTGTTGCAACACCACAAAAAGCGAAGCGATCCAATACTCATGTTCATTTCCATGGTGATGTGCAGGTTTTTGCAGGGTTAAGTCGATTTCCCCCGTCATTTTCTTACACTCGGTACGCTTTTCCTCTCACTAATATCGATTGTGACTTGGATGGTTTAGGAAATGAAAATAAATTACAGTTTATTGGTATTGTTCCTTTCCGTCTGGTTTGGGTCAGTTTCAATCTCTGGCCATCCCTCCCCTTTCATACTGCTGAAGTTGCATGGGGTATGGATTAACAGATAATTTGACCATATTTTCTCGATTTCGTAAAAATATTACTCTACCCGTACTCGAATCCCTACCCATGGTACTTTATCGGTACGGCTAAATTTGATCCTTCCAAATTCATTTCGACCACGTTTGTTTCACTTTTGCGTGGCAACATCAGACTCACCTTTCACTAGAATTGTACAGTATACCGGCCGGGGATGGAAGGAAAGATGAGATCGCTCACATCGTCGTCGTTAGCGATATGCTAACCGTTTCGAAGCACCTGGAACTTCCTTTCCAGTGGTTCGGCTTTGGAACTTGACTGCTTTGAAAATGGATATGCCTCTTAAAACACACACTGTACATTCCATTGATCTGGCTTAGCGGCGAGGAAAATGTGTTTTACCAGCATGGATTTTTCCATCATCCTACCTTTTTCCCTGGAGCAACATTGCACAAGTTATACAAATGTTCTGCGCTTCGAAACAAAACATTGTGCTGTGGAAGATTTCCTTACCTTCTAGCTCAGTGAGTTCGGAGGTTCGCCGTGCCTTCACCCGAAAGGAAGTGAACTCCTCGAAAGCGACGCGTGACAGGGAAAGTTGTTGACTCAGATGATAAGGCATTTATCTTTTCCCATGCGCGTTCGTTTCCATGGTTAGTTTTTCGCAGTAAAGTTGCATTCGGCAGATACTTTCCCTTGCAAAGTAGCGCGAAGTTTCAGTAACTTCCTAAGACGTAACCGGAAGGAATAGTTTTTTGCTCGTGTACCTTAAAGCAGCAGAAAATTCAGAGCAGCAGATCGTTCGGTTATGTGGTGAGCTGTTTTAGTTATGTTTTGTTTATTTTTTATAAAATGAAGCAAAGTATTCGCAAGACGTTTGCCTGAAAACTGTATTATCGTCCTGTACTTATTCGAACTGTGCAAGAAACACTAAGGATTTTTAGTTTTTTTATAACCTCTGAAAGCATACAAACCACTGTGTTCCTGTCCTGTACCATGTTAAAACAAACATTCAAATATGTTTGAGGGTATTTTTAGTCGTTTTAAACAATTTCAATTCAAATGCACCGTCACAGTTCATTGTTGTTATTTAAATTGCATTCATTCAATTTAAAAATAAAACGTTTTGTTAATCACATTTAGGGTGGTTAAATATTACTGAAAGCAATTTATTAACGGACAACAAAACAGACCAGATGTAGTATAAAACAACAAAATTGTCTTAATTTGCTTGAATTTTTAGTTTTTATTCTACATATAATATTACTTCAGATACATATCACAGAATATATAAAAAAGAAACAAACAAAAATCGTTCCAAGATATTAACACATTGTAGTGCAAAGAAACGACAAATACCTTTGTGTTAAATATTGAAAAAAGTATTGTATTAAATATACAAAACTTTTTATTTTAATAGAATATTGATACAGAGCGTCTGCATCGGTTAGTTGTACCTAAAACCGTGTTGGTTACGAACTCGTGTTCAATTAATTTAACTATTCAAACCATAAGTTGTTATATCTTAGCATTTTCCCCCTACTTAACTAGCGAGGATGTCCTACCAGATCTTACTAGTTTAAATTCCGTTTTTTCTGAACATAAATTCAGCTAACATCTATAAATTCATCTAACAACAAAATAGAATTTGTTGCAAACCTCGTGTTGGCGTTGAGTCATTCTTTCATACGTAACATATTTATCGTATGCATTACGCTCGAGCGCACCGTATCTTCCACACTGACCACGGTACCACATTTGACTTATCTCGTTTGTAAAAAGTGCGCCATCTAACAGTGTCCTACTGCGCTCCGCCATTGCGCCGGAAAAGCGTTTAATCAAGTTAGATAATTCATCCAGTGTTGTTGTGCCTATTTACATGATTTCTCTTTTCCTGTCTCTTTTTCTTCCGGCCCACTGTACACAGGACTGCACTTGCGCAGCATAGAGGAGCCCCAGAGCAGAATGCCCACCGAGCAGGGGGGCACAGTGGGGCTCGATGCTACGTTGGGCTCTCGTGCTGGTGTCCCCCTGCCGCTACAACTACCACCTCACCACAGCAACCTCCATCACCATCACCATCATCACCCGCACCACAACCACAATCATCATGCAAACAACAGTAGTGGCAGCAGCGGCGGTGGCGGTGTTGGTTGTGGCAGTAGTAGTAGTCATCATTCCAACAGCACCGGCCACCACCATCACCATCATCCTCATTACCAGCAACAGCAGATGGCGGGAACGCAAGGTGCATGCGGTGGAAGTTGCAGCGGGTACGATGCCGAGTTTGCCCGCATGGAGTCGTGGTTGGACGAAAACCCGGAGTTTGTGCAGGACTATTTCATACGGAAGGCAACACGCAACATGGTGGACGGGTGGCTCGTCTCACACGCAACGCCGGTGACTACGGCGGCTAACAGTGTCGACTCGCCGACACACGGTACCAATCAACCGAGCACGTCACGCGGTGGCTCCGGCGCTACAACACCCGTCAGGTAGGGAGTCCAATCGGTACAGGTAGTCGACTAAATTCGTCCCTCACTTTGTGTCGCTCGTAGTTGCCAATCTTCCCACAAATTAGTGTTATCTTCTTCGCGGTCGCCGCATTCGCTGAGCAACATATTTATCAAGCTCGTTACTCGACGCACCATGACCCTGACCATCGCATACACGTTCAGGCGACCCCGAGAAGATATCCGGCTGGCTGAACCGCCACGGTGTTTAATGGAAACCAACGAATGGGCCCGTTCGCGGTCCCAGTCCGACCACCTGGTTCCTATGAATATTCATCACACAGCAATCCCCGCGATAGCAGCAGGTCGTCTAGGTTGTAGGAAAATGAACGTAGAAAGAAAATGGAACGAAGCGACACGCACACGATTACTTGTGTCTGTGTCCCAGTTCTGTGGAGTGGGTCTCATAAAGGAACCACATAGGTGGGCCGGCGTATAACAACTCATTGATGGTAGCGTATAGATACTAACTAGTCTGCTTACACCGGAGATTTGACCCAAAACCCTGGTCGGGTACTTGGTCGAAGCAACGAAATGGTCAGGTTATATTATCCTCTAGTTACCATTGCTTCATTCCACTTTTGGCGGAGGTTATTAAAAATCTTTTAAGTAGCGGTTTTTTTTCGCTTTTACCGAAATTTCGCTCAAAATTATTGAACACACTCCGTACCAATCTCAAAACCATACAAATTTCCTCTCTGCGAAAACTGAATGCGGAGAGAAAGGCGAGAGTTTGTCTTTCTGTTCACAAATTTGTTTGCTGTACTATGAGCGAAAAAAAAACAATCATGAAGCCTCTATTGGATAAAAATATCCGTCACCCTGATCAGGCATTTAAAATATTAATATCTTTTGCTACATACACGCATTATTTTTAGAAACTTATGTTTTAGTCTTGGTAAAAGAAATTTAAACAAATTACATTTTCATTTTCATCCAGTTAAAGAGACTGTCGCCCTCTTTTTTTATTAATTCTTGTTCTTTTTTTATTTCACACATAAAATCTCAAACAGACAGTATTCAGACATATATTCCACTTTGTTCACAATTTCATTTAATTGTAAACTATAGCTATATGCTTAAAATATTATTTTTCATACAGCTCCGATGTGGGTTGTTAAAGATCAGTACAATAGTTGAAGATTATCAAAGTATGCAAAGTATGCATTTTTTTAACAAGTTTGCATGGAAAAAATCGATATAACAATACCTTACCAAGCTCTGACCTAGACTAAAAGATTTCAATTTGCTGTTTTTCCCCTGGCTCCATCCCAAAAACTCAATTTGGAGGTTAAATCCTATTTAGGGTTCTATTAAATGCGCTTATTCTCTTGAGCTGCTCGGGTAGGTTTCGCAGCAGCAACAAATTGAATCCCGAATTTTCGGTAATCTAAAACGATTAAGACGGATGAACCTTGTTCTGGATCGATTTTATGTCAACTGTAAAGGTCGATGGTATAAGTTCATTAATAGATTTAAAAAAATTAATAAATATAGCAGTAAATCGTATCTTATGTATATTGTGAAATCTTATGCTTCACGCACATTTAATTGAAATTATCCTTTAAACTACAATTGGGTACACCAGAAATTCAATTATTGACCGTTTGTGGTAGCACCGGGTTTGAACGGTAATGATCTAAAATATGCGTATTAATTGTATTTCGTCAAAACATCAATTGCCAAACTACAGCCATCACCGTTAATTATCATTTTCTGGTCTCACAATTTGGTTCTGGCAACGTGGGGCCACTTCAATTACACTACGTATCGTTTTATTTCCGGTTTAATGACGCCATGCGCTTCTCGCGTCACTGGCGGCTCCCCAATAGTGATCGAACGTTCAACACGATGTAGGAAGTAAAACCAAACGTGCAACCAGCTTCGCGACCGATGTGTCCAGAGGTTGTCTATCAGCTCCAAATCCGATGCCGTTTCGTGCACATGCAACATTTGATTTCGACCGACGAAACCGTGAACCACAATCGACGCTCTCACCTTCAATAAAGGTTAATTGAAATGACTGGTTCCTTCTTTTTCGGTTGACGGACCTATCGAACCGTTTTTATCCATACGTGCTATGGAGCGGTTTTGGCTTAACTCCAACTCGCCAATTAAGCGGGTTGTGGAAGATAGGTACTCTTTTTTTCTTCTAGCAACAGCAACAAAATTGTACCAGAGAACCCTTTTTGGGGTTGAATTCGGTCCAAAAATATCATTTGCACGGAAAAGACCAACAGGGAACACATACTCGATACACAGTGATAAAAAGTGCTAAATAGAGTTCAAAGCACAGGTATTGATGTACGATCGATGAGGTATTGTTTTTTTGTTTGTTTTTCAACATAGCCAAAAAACCAATCGATTCTGTTTTTTGATATGCGATGTACTCACGATGGTTGGTTATTGGAAGAAGGATGAATGTGAATATGAATGGATGAATATTTAATTTTATTCACTTTTGTAACATTTCATTTTGCTGCCTTTGAAGTGAATTATTACATCACTGCACTGGATGAGCAGAATTTTAATTAATTTTAGTTAACTTTGTTCTGAAAATGGCAGCCAATGAAAGGATTTTTTAAATATTTATTGTTTCAATTGCGCTTAAAGGTGATTTTCGCTGGATCGCTTATAATCGCTCCATCACACGAATAATTAGCACTCAATTTAGTATACAAAACTATATTACGAAGATGTGTAATACAAGTAAGACACGTGCAAATTGCCACTATAGTTCAGGGCTCCTAAACCTAAACAAACAAAATATGGGATTTCTTAAATAATATAGTTTTCTTAAGAGTTTTAATTTGACTTCTATAGAACAACTTGACAAGTTTTCTAAAAGGAATAATGAATAAGTATCGGTTGATTTTTTTAATAAGGTTAGAGCTTTTCAAGTTTTATGTTCGTAATAATATTTTCTCTTTCGTTCCTGTTAGTACCTGATTTACCAATCTTTTCTCACACACTATATATTCCTATTTTTCATTGATAGAAAAATTTCCGCCCACGAGTTCGAGCGAGGCGGTCTCTTAAAACCAATCGTTAATACCATCGACGGCACGCCAACGTTCCTGAGTATAAGCCCGCAGAACGAGTCATCCGCCTCCGGTAGTGCCCAGTGTTGCCCAAATGGTGTCGCCTACTGTGGAGCGAACTTGCGGCCATTGCGACTCTCTCGCAATGAGCTGAAGCAGTTGGATGAACGGGAGCTTATATTCGAGCTGGTAAGTACCGATACTTTCCAGGATGGGGAAAAATGTGATGATATAAAAATACATTTCTCTTGTTCATCGTGAATCCTTTCAGGTGAAAGATATTTGCAACGATCTCGACGTGCGCTCGCTGTGCCACAAAATTCTACAAAACGTGTCAATTCTATTGAATGCCGACCGCGGTTCGCTGTTTCTGGTGCAAGGCAAGAGTACCTGTGGTGGCGACAATACCAAAAAGTACGTATCATTATCGTAAAACGTCAAGCCAAGCTGGGTCGGCTCATTAGTGATGGCAGTAAACCGAAAACACACCGATGTGGCCGGAGAATGGTGGATAATTTTCCAAGAAAATATTCTGCCATTTTTTCATTTTTAAGTGGGGTGAAGGAAGATGTTCTGGATGAGTGCGGTACACGGGGCTGGAGAAGCAAGTTGGAATCATTTTACTCGGCATGGCATCAATAAGATCGATTGCCGCATATTCTGGCGAACGCATAAATTGAAAAGCCTATCCATTTCATTTTTTTATTTTATTTTATTTTTTCCATCTGTCCTTGCGCTGGAACCTTTAGTAAAACGAAGACTAAGTAATTTCCTTCCGACGATATGTCTCTATTATGGGACATCGAGTATTTGATCTAATAATACACACTCATGTACACCGCGAAAAGGTGTATTTTCTGTGCGTCTATTTTAGTCTTATAAAAGCACCATCACCATGGCATCATTGGATCCATGGATGCATTTATCAATTAGCGACCGGATTATGTTTCATTGCTGGTAATCATGCATCCGGTTCAGTATTTTCAGTGAAAACATGTTTACATCCTTCAGTAGCGAGAGGCTCGAACATGGCTCCATGGAAATACGCCTTCCACACCCTTCACTTCCTGCCGGAATGTACTCCAAAATAGCAACACAGTCAACAGCGGGTTTATCAATTTACGCGCTTACTTTCATTTCGCAAAAGACATGCAAGCCTTCTCCTCCAAACGTCAAATACCTTTTTCCAAGTAAACTACCTAGTGTTACACACATCGTTCGAAAGTGTGGGAGCGCCATTGGAATTCGTACGTTTCGTGCGTTAATTAGTGAACACAAGTGTCAAGCTCTGCCGGGTGAGCAGTCTGCAGCATTAAAAGGCTTAGCACACTCCTCCCACGGACACTCTTATTACCCTTCATCTTTCACGTTTCGTAATGACTTTTTGAGAAAAGGAAAGGGAGCATCTTGGAGAAATTGTCAAACAAGAACTGTATGGTCGTTTTTCTTCTTCTGCAATACTCTCTGCAAAGTGATATAAAGTTTGAAGTCATCATCA
>JXWZ01000214.1:0-32173 GCA_000956215.1 Anopheles farauti No. 4
CCCCTCACGAGCCCCTCCTTCGAATGTGTTTCCCCGTGTCGTCAGCATTTTACAGCTCCCAGCCGGATCCGGTGCCGAGTGGCCCCCACAGCGGTAATGGATAACTAGTGGTACCGGCGGGCCAGAAACTTCTGGTACACGTGTTTCAAAAAACGTACACATGTGGCCACGATGGCAAGGTTCGTCCCAGCCACGGAAAACTCACCGTGCGGACGCAAACATGGTGTGCGCACATTTTATTTTACACGTTTCGCTCATTAACCGTGAGATGAATGGGACAATTACACTAAGCAATGTTTACTTTCTACTTCTGCCCAGCATCGTTGCGTTCCTCGGGCAAACGTGGCGGCGAGTGGCGGGAAAATGTGCATTTTCTAGTTCACCCCTGTGTGCACGTGTGTGCGCGCATGTATGTCGCTGGGTGAAATGTGTTTTTGTTTTATGCGACGAAGACGAGGACATCCGCACTGAAATGTTCCAACCCGCGGGCGCTTTACTCTACGATGCTTTCGTCTCTTTCTTTCCCTTCTCTGCCCACCCGCAGGTAGTTTCCGAGGAACGATTTTTACTACAGTTTCACTACACCGAATGGCATTCACATACCTGCCCTTTTTCCAATGCAATTCTCGAGTTCCGCCGGCGGGTGCGCGCCGTCGTGGGGACAATCATCAAAGCGAACAGCAGGATCGGACCGATGCTGGTGCACTGCAAGTAAGTAGAGTGAACCATGTACGGTCGCGTTTAGCGGGCAAGCTACCAGACAGCAAAACCCCTAGAAGGGTTGAAATGTTTGAGGAACAGTATTAATAAAACCTTCTTAAAATATACTACAATACCTTTTTTAATATTGCAAAATTCATAACAAACACCAAAAAGAAAAAATGATTTGATTTTTTAACGTTGTTTTTACAAATATTTATTTACAGTTTGCCAATAAATGGTTGTTCTTCCGAGGCAACAATACCGCCTAATTTTTTCGAACAAGTTTTCTTGTTATTTAAAGATTTTCAATGAATGAATAATTTCAATCTACATCAGGAAAGTCATTTGTGGTTCATACTAAACCTTACTCTAAGTCTTACAATCAAAGCTCGTGAAGGATAAAAAATAATATACAGAATGCATTAAATTTAAGAATAAAAATATTTACTTAAATGAACTAAACCAACAGTGGAAAAAATTTACATGAGTAAAAGAGCTGTCTCTAATTAAAAAAAAACAGTTTTATTGTTTCTATGAACAATCTAAGCTTCATTTCTAATAGGTTTCATTCTTATTCTACTGTAATTTATTATGCTTCTTTTTTACAAATCCAAAATAATCAAAAACTTTACGACGAAAAATAGGAAATGACATAAAGCTTTTCGTAAAATTTGCACATACATTCCTACTTTTTCATGAAATATTTCAAAAAATCAACACCAGCAAAAGATATTTTTACGTGTTTTACATAATTTCCATAATAGATCAATTTATTTAAATGAAGTTCCACCGACCGTTTCACAAGTGCCTTCTCACGTTAAACATATCTGGCGTTAACTCTGTCCTCCCATTCCAGTGATGGCGGCGGTCGATCGGGCGTGTACCTTGCGATCGATGCCAACATGGAGCTGGCCGAGGAGGAAGACTCCTTTCACGTGTTCGGCTATCTGAAGAAACTCCGCCAGTCGAGGAAAGGCCTTATAGAAAATGTGGTAAGTCCGTGGGTCTGTTGATTCTTGATTAAAAAGCATCATCCCTTGCTTTACACTCAATATGCAAATGAAAAGTGAACTTTTCGCTTCGGGTTTTTTTGTGTTTTCTGCACGGTTGCTAACGCGCTCTTCATCGCGAAACAAATCAATTTGATGCTGTTTCCTCTTGACATTTCAATATTGACCCCGCCCGGGCTGCTACTATTTAAATATTTTATTTATCACTTTTCTGCTCGATCGCATCCGCGCGAACTCGCCGCCAGTTTGCGAAACAATTCAATTACTGCGCTGCAACTGCAAATACCCGTGCTGGTATTTGTGTATGTCTGTTCCTTACTATTAGTGAAATTTATTCCGTTCCATTTTGTTCGCTTACGGTTCGTGCCGATGGTTCGACAGTAATGGTGTTCCGCTTCCGCACCGTTAGCGCGCGGTTGACATTGATTTTCTATATATTTTTTTGCCGTGAATTGATTGGATGCGCATCGTTGAATGATCGATGATAAAAAATATCAAATGGTAATAGTGGCCCGATCGATGCTCCAACCGGATAAAACATTGTATTGTTTATTTTCGTTTTCATCTGCAGCAGACGTAAGTAATATTTGGATACTCAAAATTCCGAGTAAAAAAAAAGACAAACAAATACTAGGTTACTTCAAAATGTTTCGTTTTACGAAAAAAAAAACTAAATTCACTATCTTTACTGCTAAAAAATTATTCAAATAAATTCCATTCATACACTCACACACTGAGATGGGATTGGATTAAACTGACACCAAATTATCATGAACACTTCCCCTAATACACACGGGGGCCTCGGATATGCTGATATGCTCATCCACACCCAACCGCTTACTTCGCTAGATATCATTCCTTACCTGCTTTCTCACACTCTCCACCTTCTCCCCAGGACCAATACAAATTCGTATACGACACGCTGGAGGAGTTCATTATCTGCGGCAATTCGTGGTTTCCGGTGAAGGAGCTGTCGCAGCGACTGAAGGAGAAAAGCCTCAAGGATCCGCTGACGAAAATGAACTCGTACCAGCGGGAGTATGCCCAGATCTGCAAGCAGACGCCCCGCTTCACCATCGGCGACTGTGCCGGTGGCCACCGTGGCGACAATCGGGAGAAGAACCGCGACGTCCTCTGCGTACCACGTGAGTAGTGTTTGGCACCACGGCACCCTTGTTACACCGAAGGGGGACGGAGGGACGGAAAATGCTTAATTCAATTACCGACAAATGGCGGAATGAGGCGGGGCGAGGCCCGTAGTAGCAGCGCGTGATGCTAATGATTTCCTTCGCTTCTGCTTTCTCTCTGCTCCGGTTCGGTTGGATGCGTACTCGGATGCTCGGTCCCGGAAAACTCCAAAATCGCACCGTCGCCTTCGCTGTGAAATGGTGGACAACACAACAACAACAACAAAAAAATGAAATCTGCAAAACCCCCTCCCTCCACCCAACAGCTGACAACTTCCGTCCTTACCTTAGCTCGTTTCAGGGAAATTCATTTACCGACTACATTAACGCCGTGTTCGTTGACGTAAGTACAACCGCGAAGAAATCTCGCGCCATTTTCACCAGCCCGTTTTTCCGCTTTCGGCACGTTTCGCTTCTCCTTTGCTTCCTTCCGTTTTCGGAAACGCGTTGCGCGTCGCGAATATATTACGATTCCGTTTCTCATGCGTTTTCCACAGGGCTACACGAAACCGCGCGAGTACATCGTCACCGAATGGCCCCTCCAAAAGACGTGCGGTGAATTCTGGTCCCTCGTTTACGATCACGAATGTTCCGCCGTCGTCGTGCTCTGCCAGCCGCCTCATAATTCGGTAAGTGTGGGTGGCTTTAATGCAGTTGTTTTTGGAGTATTTAAGCCCATGTGTGACGCTCCACCAATGGTTTTTTTCTTTTTCTTCTTCTCGCCATCTCGCAGCAACAATATCCTGCCTTCTGGCCCGAGGGTCGCCACTCGAAGAAGTACGGACCGGTGTTCACCATCGATCACATCTCGCACCAGCACTACTCCAACATCAAATCGTGGGTCTTCCGGATCAACAAGAAGGTCATCTCGCTGACGGAACTGATGGCGGGCGTGAAGGCACCACCGAGAACGGTGCAACTGTTCCAGCTCACCTGCTGGCCGATGGGCCACAAGGTATGGACCCGTTCCACGCCCGCTACCCTCGAAGAACATCTCGATAATAATCGCTTCCTCATCGCTTCCCAGGTGCCAACGTCCACGAACTCACTGGTCGAGCTGATGAATATGGTCGAGCGGTGGAGACAAAAAACGGACTACGGTCCCGTCTGCGTAGTATCCCCGTAAGTAACAATCGCTTGTTTTTTTCCTTCTTTTATGTTATGGTTTTCCCCTATCCTGTCCATTCTGTCGTGCAGTGTGCGCTTTATTGTGTCCCATTCGAACTCTCTTTATTGGAAAATGGGAGTTTTAATTAAAACCTTCAATACTTTTAACCCATTCTATCGTCTGTCGATCCGGTGAACAAAACTATCGCTTTTGTCGCCCTTTCCTCTGTTTTTTTTTGTCGCACACAGCGGTTTGGTGCTGTATCCGGTGTTGGTGTTAACTAAAGTTTGACGGTTTGCCACCGCGATGGTTTGAGGTGTGGCAGGCAGGAGGATGGTACCGAATTAATTGAAATCGATTGCATTTGCGCCGGCGGTCATCGCATTGCTCTTGACTACCTTTTCCAAAAAAAAAACGGATATCTCTTTTTTTGCGAGCCATATACATTTGAGCCAGTTACGTCTAGAATGATCCAATAATTGGCTGCTTGAAAGCGATTCTATTTCGCTTGAAATCGGAATTTCAATTCTCGCTATTTCATGAGTATGTAGTATTGCTGATGAAAGGAAGTAACCAAAGTTTAAAATTTTCATTGCTTTTCCAGAGAATTTCGAGATAACCAACTCTTTTCGCATATATTGGATACCTCTGTAATTTTTACATGTAAATGTAAAGGAGCTACAAGCTACGATCATGTATTAAAACATCTGGGAATTGAATTGAATTTGCTAGTTTGGATTCTAAGCGAATGTAGACAACTTACTCTGAAGAACCACTCTTTTTCTACTCTGTTCAGAAACTGATTTAGATTCGGATTATTTTCAGAAAGGCAAATCTCCTCTTACGTAGCGTGTTTGCTTTTTCATTCGCTAGCGCAATGCTACGCGTTATAAAGTTTTTATAACGTCTCAGAGATCGGGTGTAGATAAGCGAATAAATATCACTAGAAAAGAAACTAAAATATGAAGTTTTCCATTTTTATGATTGATTTCTCAGATATATATGTTTTGAGCGTTATTTTAGTTAGTTGAAGTTTTTTTTGCCGAGTCTTTCTATTTTATGAACTTGCTGAAGCTGAATATCAAATTCAGCTCTGCGTTGACATATTTGAAAAAATCTGTATTTGTCATTAGTTTGGTTTGCAAAAAGTATCATTTATGAATGTGAATTCCTTTATCGCTACCTTCTAGTGATGGTCGCAGTCGTGCCGGTGTGTACTGTGCAGCGAATGCCTGCATAGAGCAAGTCATCCAGCATGGTGAGGTGGACGTATTTCAGGCCGTAAAAACGGTGCGAAGGCATCGACCGCAGCTCGTAGACAACATGGTAATTCCTGTGCGCTAGTATCAATCCTGCATCGACGCTAGCTAAACCATTCGCTTTTTCTTCCCCCCTACAGACGGAATACAAGTACTGCTACGATCTGGTGCTGCACTACGTGTTGCACTATTTGAATAAAGACTTGAAAGAAAAGAAGTGAGAAAGCGATTTACACGATGATCTGTGGTAAGTGTCGATAGAGTCTGGCTACTACCGAGAACCGAGCAAACTGGCGTACTAAAAGCAATCTCTCGTTTACAGGTTTATTGAATTTGGACGAGGGAAAAGCATACCGCTTACGCCCGAGTACTCAAATTCCGAACTCTCCAAAGAACTATCGAACGCAGGTCGTGTAATCGTGGAAAAGAACATCAGAAAGCTACAGAAGGGAGAGTCCTACGATCACTGTCAGTCGTTTGACGATAAAAAGTTTGTAATCGATAAGAACGGGCGCATTTGCGAGCGGAAGAAGAAGGGCCGCCTGTACAGTCTCGGTGGGAACGATCCACCGAAGCGCTGTACGCGCGGCCGCCTCGATCGTCTCAAGACGGTCGGTACGTTCGACATCACGAACGAGATCTCACGCCTGAGCCAGAAAACGATGAACCTAAACGAGCGCATCATTAGCACGCAACTGTTTGCGCAGACGATCGACGAGACGGCGACAACGACGACTTCGGTCGGGAGCAGCGTCGGGTTGAGTGTTGGGTTCGCACCGTTCGTGGCCGCCGCTACCGCTGGTCTGGCCGGTCCGAGTGGGGCGACCGTAATGCTACCAACCGACGCTGCCCCCGGTCCATCTCCGTCAAGCGCCTGTCTCGCGGCAAAGCAAAGCGCCGAAACGATCCACCTATCTTCGCCACACCATCTCCATCCACAGCACACCGGAACACTCGGACAGCAAGCATCACCGCCAGCGGCCGAGCATTCAACACCACCATCAACGAGCCGGACGACGGGGAAAAGCAGAAGTTTAAGTACGGGTTCGTACATCACGAAAGACTCCAGCGCACACTCGAGCGCCGAACGGCTCACCAAGTCCAACAGCCATACCGAGGTGCACGTGAACAGTGGACCCACTGCCGGCACCTCCAAAGATCCCTCCGGTGCTGGTGTTATGCCCCAGAACCGATCGCTTGAGGAGGGCCGTTCGATGATACCGTCGGTGAAGAGTTCCCCACCGGTGCGCAAGCCTATTCTACGCAAATCGAAGAAGATCGTGCGTACCGATTCGGAGTTTCTCAAAGGCAACATCTACGAGAAGGAGTCGAGCGTGTCCAGCTCGCAGTACACGCCGACACGGGAGCGACGGCGGGAACAGTTCGCCGACTACCGCAGCAGCAATCCCTCCTCCGAGACGCACAAGTCCACCGACGAAAGCTCGAAAAACATATCCACCGACGAGATCGACACCGTCTTCTCGGACACGATGGACCTGGAGCAGATGGAACAGGACTATCGGATGCATCTGAAGAACAACCTGCAGCGTGAGTACAAGAGCGACAGTGACACGCTCGATGAGGTCGGGAAGAAGCGTGTGCCGGACTACAACGCGTGGAAGAACCAGAGCTACGAGAACACATTCGACGTGTACGGGAAGGAAACGTCCGAACAGACGGCCAATGGGAAACATCACACGGGGGGAAGTGATCGCGCTGTGGCGGATGCTTCGCCCAAAGTGGACGAACTGTCAGTACACTCCTCAGCAGCTCCGGCAACAGCAGCACCCACCGGATCATCGAAACCCGATCGACCAACAGATCTCGAGCTAGGATCGACGTCCGACGGTGGGTGTAAGTCGTCCGCATCTTCCACGAACGATGGTCCGTTCGGGCATTTGTTCGAGAAGAATCTCGGCCGCTTCAAGCGCATGAACAAGCTGCTCAAGTGTAAACGCTTCAGCACGTCGGCACTGTACGAGAAGAAGACGTCCACGGGAGGAAGCACTTCCGCTAGCGCTACCTCCGACGGTAAGCCATCGTTTACGTCGCCCACGAAAAGCATCCCGAACGCGGCCCGCTCACCGGTCAAATCGATCCACTCGCAGTCGAAAGCATCGATCAGTTCCTCCAAGTCGTCACTGTTCGGAAGCAAAAAATCCGGCACGGGTTTCACATTCAAAGGCAAACGGTTTCTGTTCACCGGGAAAACCTCACCGAACAAATCGAAGTCGAACAACGAGATCAGCTACTATCGCACGAAATCGACCAAGGGCTCGAAGAAGGGTTCGCTGAAGAACAACAGCACGGCGTGCCTGAATCTCGAAACCACCTGTACGTCCCCGCTGTCCGAAGCGTTCTACAACACGACCGGCAGTGTGCGACTGAGCGCGATGGAGCTGTACGAAAAGTTCTGCTCGCAGGACTTTAGCGGGCTGTACAAGCACGAAACGGTGCGCACGGACACGGACAGCCACGGGAGTGGGACGGACTCGAGCCACTACGAGTCACACCGGCACCTTGGCGCGATACGCAAATACCGGCGGCGCAACTTCAAGCTGTTGCGCCAGAAGAGTGAACCGAAGTTTTCCTTTCGGACCGATACACTGTACGAGGACAGCTACGATGGTGTGTGCTATCACGACGAAAAGGACGAGGAGGAAGAGTACGGTGCGGAGGAGTACAATCAGTTCCTGTACGATGAGCAGTACTACGAGGAGGACATTGAGCATTACAGTATCGAAAACATCTACTACCAGCGAAATGGGCTGATGGCACTGCCAGACGGGACGTACGTGCAGCGTTATCCGTACCGCATGGAGGACGAGGAAGGTGATCAGGATGAGGAAGGGGAAGAGGAGGACGATGAGGAAGAGGAAGAGTGTGAAGAGGAAGAAGAGGAATTGGGCGAAGAGGAAGAATGTGACTATCAGGGAGAAGAGGAGGAGGAGGAGGAAGACGACGACGTGGATGAGAACGAGTTCGACGAGGAGGACGAAGACGAACTAGCGCTGGAGGAGGAGGAAGAGGAACGGAGGCGGTTGCAGCGGTTACAGCTCGCACCCCCACCACCACCGCCACCACCACCGATCGAGCTAATTGCCTCGATGGATTCGGACTGCGATGAAATCTACCTAATGCCACAGAACGAATCCGAAAGCAAAAAGCTGATCATACAGGACTTTCTGTTTCATCGCAGCAACAACGACTTCGAGGCCGGTGCGACTGGCGATGACTACGATATTGCCGAGGTGGACGAAGACGCGGAAGAGGTGGTGGAGTTGGATCCACCGGAGGTCACGGAGGAGCAGGACTTTCGGCTAGAGCGGTATGCCGCGACGGACAAGGAAACGCTTACGATCTACAAGATTTGCTCGAAGGAAAGCATACTGGAGTCGATGCGCGGCGAGACGCCGGACCGTACCTCAGACACCATACCGCACAGTGCCTCGATGGAGCAGTACTTCCTCCAGTCGGACTGCGTGACCACGCTCGAGCGGACGGCTTCGTTGGATCTGCTGAGCAACTCGAGCGGAACACTGAACAAGTCCACCCTGACGGACTACGCGTTCGATACGGTGCGGAACGTGAATCTGGACAGCTGCAGCACGTCCCGGTTGAGCCTGTCGCTCAAGAGTGAAATCTTCGAAGACTCGACGAATGGTGGCGGGTCGGGTGGGGTTGGTGGTGGTGGTGGTGTTGGTGATGGCCCGTCCACATCCGGAGAACCGATCACGCCGGGTACGCTGGAAAACTCCGCCGCTGGTAGCGTGGAGACTACTCCCGAAGGTCGGGGCTCGGATGTGCCACGTATTAAGAGCTGGAACATTGAAGACTTTACGCTCACGCCGGAGGAATCGTTTTCCGACGAGCAGCTCCCACTGGACGGACCGACCGGTAATGGTGATGCGGTGAAGCTCGCCGAGCTGCTGCAGGAAAAATGTGCCGAAAGCTGTCGCGGGCAGGAACGGCTCGAACTCGAACATCCCAACGGGACGGCGGAATACACGATCGTGGATCTAGATGAGGAACCGTACCTGCTCGATCCAACTATATCGGAGTTTACGTCTGAGATCACGAAAGAATTCGACTTGTTGTTTTCGCGTGCAGAGACGGAATCGTTACAGGCGGCCACCGCCGCCGCTGCTGTTACGGTGGAACCATCCGTTCCCGATGGGCCGTCGCAGCTCGGAGACGTGCTGAAGCTGCTCAGTGATCTACCGACGCGTTACTCCATGCAGATGCTCGAACACATCAATCTCGACACGGACGAGATTAGCATTCCGATGCGGGGAGACGAAGAAGTGAAGCAGGATTCATCACCAATAGCTTCAGCAGAACCATCACCGCTATCCCCATCACAACCTGCCACCACCGTTCCCGCAAACCCATCGGAACCAGCCGCGAAACCTTCCGTCCCCACGTCTCACCCGCCAGAAAGTGCCAAACCGCGTACGCTCGAGCCGAGCGGAAGCGGACGATCGTCCACCAAGATGAAGCTACGGTCAACGCGTTCGGCGGGGCTGGCGAAAACGGCCGCAACAACGCCCACCGCAGCGGATATTGTCGTCGTGGCAGCCGGTGTACAGGATGCAGCTACGGCTGGAGGTAGCGTCACCACCACCAGCAGCAGCAGCAACGATCGTTTGAAGAAGGCGCGCAGCCAATCGTTAGGTAACTTGCGAAATAAAACCAAATGTTTTCCATTATAGAATTTAAGTAACACTGTAACAATAATCCTAACACTATGGGTGCTGCCAGTAGATAGTGTAAGGCAGAGCGCGAGGTTACGCCAAGGTTCACATCGCACACGCCCGGCCAGCAGCTGGAGATCCGGACCTGGAGATCCACACTGAACGGTGCGTGTGCATGCGTTTTATCCAGTTTGTAAGGTTCCGTCGTACGACTCATATTAGCAAACAGCGGGGCAGGGATCTAGCTACCCTTCCTTGTAAACGGTTTTTATACGATCCCCGTTATGTTGCACGTTCGTAGCATGTCGTCATGGTAACTGCACGTAACACTGACAGATACAGTCGCTCGTATTTATACACCGAATCTGTAATAATTAATCTATAGAGTAACCAATTTCCTACCCAAAATGTCGGATCAACGAGTTGACCCTATGCAAGAAAATCGATCCACAACTGTTAGGAATGTGCGTCTTATGCAGTCTCTAGAAATAACGCGATTTTATTGGCGCGATTGACAATCGCAAAATTTGACAGCTTTGGAGTCCTTAATTTCATACTAAACAAAAACTTAATCACGCTCGAATCAAGCGCGCTTCAGTTTTTTTTTTGTGTATGAAGCTCCACAAATGCCAAATACGGCAATGGCTCCCATAAAGTCGCAGTATGCCTGCAAACAGTTTACGTTTCCAACCCACTCGACCTCTGCCTACTCCTCCGCTATGTTTCTGATGGCTTTTGCCAAGCGCTTTGGAATTGTGTTTTGATGGACAAAGAGAATGATTGTTTGTTTTTTTTTTGCTATTGCATAGGCGGTCAACTAGATAATAGTGTAAAATAGAAAGAAGGGTTACTACCCCGGGGTTAGATTATGCAGATTTTTCTATTCCGATGGGACCACGAATGGAGCAGACGGAGGAGGAGGACAAGACGTTTCGTTTCGCCTATATCGATCGAATTGTCGTTTCTATATTTCTATTGCAAACAAAAACTAAAAATTAAACCACTGTATGTAAACACCTTCAGCATATTTCCTTACCCTTTTTCGTGCTGTTGCGATATACGATTGCATTCGATTTGTGAACAACATATGCGACTGTAAGAATCGCGTTGACCGTGGATCGTACGTGCGTTGAGAGATAGTTAGCATCGAATAAACCATGTGTGTGGATGTCTGAATGTTACGTGTTATATAAGTGATCGTGCCCATCATGTATCTGTGGTTCGTGTATGATCGTACTTAACTAGCATCTCGTAGATCACATTGTAAAGATAGCAAATTAAATATGAAAACTAAGAAAAAACGAACAAAAACATACCCAAAATCATTTAAGGAAAAAAAACACACCGTAATCAAATCGTAAAACAAAATGTAGATAAAAATTATCAAACTACACAACCAAACAAACACACGTACACACACACATACACACACACACACAAAACAAAACCTTGTAAATCGCAAACCGAGCAAAAGATGAAACGTTCTAAAACTTCAATAGGCTAACTAATAGACACTACGATCGGCAAACAAACCCCTCGTGTAGAACACTGTGCCGATTGTAAGGCTAGCGAAGCAAAAAAAAGTATATATATATATTGAAGGATAAAATGGCAGGCGGTTTAGTGGCGTAAGTTTGTAATGTCGTAAAGTCAAAGCACCCAAAGCGTGCCCGGTACATGTTAATAGATTGTTAAATTCCAGTGCTCTACCCCGCCAGGCCGCTTAGCGTGTGGCTGGTCGATATGTTTCTGTTTACTCGCTGTTAGGATTAAGGTATGAGAAGTTAACATAGCGATCGTGCGCTTAAAGCGTTTCTTTTTCGCGTTGGGTGGATATTTTGAGTTGGTGCAAAACGATCGTACTGACCGCGAATCGTCGATCGTATCGTGAGAGTTCGTTTTATAGCGAGCGCGGGATGAGAATGGTGTGTTTTGTTTCAATGTTATGTTTTTTGTATACATTCACCAAAAACTCGTTTCTTACCCGTAAGCTAGGATAAATATCGATAGCTATAAAGAAACCGTGATACAGTTTAGATATTCGATGGCTGCACGCTGAATGTGGAGGCTGGAATGGAATCAACTCCATTGTTAGGTGTACTGTTAGTAGCTAAATTTTATGAACTCCCCTCCCTACCGAGCCTGATCGATGGATCTAGATAATCAAACGTGCGCACGCCATCTAGTGTCAAATCTTAGTGGATCGGTTGAAGAAGCCAGCTCTCCGGCAGCCGGAAGACTACACGCCGTGTTTGAGACTTGATTGTTTTCTAGTAAAGTTAAAAGGAAGAGATATGGGTAACGAGTAAATGAAAGTTAACTGAACCAAAATGAATTACAAACAAAGGTAGGAGAGAAGGGAATAGTAATAGCTGCCCCGTTTTTGTTTGAGAAAAGTTTTTTGTGACAAGCTCACGCAACGATTCACGAATTCAAATACTATACACCGTTTTTTGATGCGCTCTTACAAACTCATCTTTTGCAAGTCCCTGCAGTCGTTTCGAATTCGATCTGAAAGATCCTGTTTTTCGAGCCGCTTTTTTCTGACGCGATCTTTTTTGCACTCAAACAATCGAATGGCCTTAATCAAGATGGAGCGATACGGGATAGAGCGCACACATGCATAGGTGATCGGGACAAACAGGAATACGCCCGCAAAGCGGATCGTTGACCGTCTCTCTTTCTCACTCTCTCTCTATCTCTTATCACCCACTGATCCTTCCCTTCTTCCGCTGCACTGACACTCTCGTTCTCGACGTAGTAAAATTTTGACTTTTAATATAGTGTACGATATAAGTAAGGCGACTGTTTTTGTTTAGCGCCCGGTGCGACTAGGAATTGACGCGTATGAGTTAGGCAGGCTCCCGGCTCTACCCTCGCAACCCGTTCGATCCTCTGTTTTTGCCTGTCAACCTTAATTGCTATGCTTTACGCGAGCGCACCATGTGTTCATAGGCCAGGCCGAGGTATAGCATTTCGCGGTTCCCTCTTTCTCCTTCTCTCCCACCCTCTCCCACTGCGTGATAACAGAGATCGTATCCCCTTTCCCTCCTACGTCGTCTTGTTGATGTTGTTATCGGAACTATTTGTATATCCTCCCATTGCATATGTCCTGCCATTGTGTGTCTGTTTAGACGTACGTTTGTTTCGTTGTTACCTGGAAAGATTTTAACGTAAAGATTGTGGTGGTGCTCTGCATGCGGAGATCGTGAGCATAGGCAAAAGGAATAGTAATAACATAAGTAAAACAAAGAACATTAATCATGAAAAAAAAACTATAAAAAATATTAAACTAAAAACACTACAGAGGAATCTAATCTTAAAGACTAAATTGACTCCTCATACCCGATGCATTGAAGTGGATGGAATGGATCCTTTAAAAGAAAACATAAAGAAAATTAGTAAAACAAGTACTATAACATAGCTAAGCGAAATTTGTAAATCGTTAAATATCATCGTGATAAACTACTACGCACAGATACTCACGCAGAAACGCGTGAGTCGGTAAAGCATTGTTTATTGTATTTAAAAGATGTTTTTTCAGGCACTGGGCCTAAATTGATCAGGATCCGTATTTGTTGTTGATTGCAGAGCAAGTAGAATGGAATTAAAATCGTCTAATTAATCTTTGCCGATAGTGGACATTGTGTTGTTACTCATTTTGCGATTTTCTGTACAGGCAATCGAAGCCAAAGAAGGTCGTCGTGTTGCGCGCCGATGTCCGAAAGTGTGGGACATGACTAAAGAGTTAAGCAAACAAAATATGTAGATGTCACCAGTGTACGAGCGTATCTAAACTAAACGAGAACTAAATCCGGAAAGTACATCATAGAAACCCCGATGATGTTAACGAGTCTTCTTGTGCACCCGTTCTGCTAGTAGTAGCGACGTAGAAGATAGTAGGCAGTAGTAGGCGTGGGAACATTCAATTCATCTCCATAGCCTACTCGAACGTGTGATACCAACGCGTGCAACAAGAACAGGTGCGATCATGACTGTGGACCGCGATTCGATATGACCGTGGCGTATTTTACAGATCGCGGCCCGTACCCTCTAAACCAGATCAAATAACTAGAAGCGTGTTATCCTCAATAGAAAGGAATACACTTGTCAGTCCTTTATGGTCGCTTAGCAACAAGTGTGACTGTGAAATGGAAAGGATTTTGTACGTACGAGGCTCACTCCGCTCGCATAAAGTACGCTCGTTCTGGAGCAATGGAAAATGTCACAATTATCTAGCGATGGAGAACACTTGTTACTCTGGTAAGACCGTAAAATATCATCTCGTTTTTTGGTTTCTCTAGTACGTTATCGATTGTTTCGTTTGGTACCACCTGTTTCAGGGCCAGTTTTTGTTGGAAATAGGAAGTTTTCGTTGCGTGCCGTCCTTGCCAGTACAACGTTGAACGTGAAAGTGCGCGGGCAAGATGGTAAAGATGAAAAGGCAGTGGAGAATATATACATACATTACCCCCAAAAACTAAACACACACACACATGACACACATTCTAGCGGGCGTAAATATCATCGCTATGAGTTTTTGTACGTAAGATTGTATGTTATATGTCCATTATTTTTGTTACATCTTTGTATAATCCAGAGTATAAGATTATTTTTGTATTGGTGGAAAAACAAGATACATCCTGCATCAAAATAAAAACATCGTTGGAATATAAAGCGAGCTGTTGTGTTTATACTTAAGTTTATTTAACCGGCTCCGGTTGAAATCATACAGAGAAAGTCCACGAGTGAAATGGTTTAAAGTCCCAAATTCTACTAATTGCAGCGTTTATTTCAATAGCTGGAAATTGGATCGGCATAAAACGGTACAACCATTCTCATTCCCCCAGAACCCTAAATTGGTGCTCTTTTGCGTCATTCAACGAAGCGAACGCCACGTAAACGTAAATTTGTCTTTCTTTTAAACTGACAGCATAAACGTGAAGCGTTTCAGAGATGCTGTCAAAGGACAAGCTTGTTGTCGACACACTTTATTTCGTAGTGTAGAATCAAGGGATATTTCATTTAATACTTGTAGATTCGATTATAAATAAGGGATTTTCCAACGATAAAGTGACATTAAAATAAACTACTAATATAGAAAAACGAAAAATCCGAATAATAGAGAATGTCCAAGTTGTGTCTGTTCTACAGGTAGCCGATGTTCTACTGTATGTTTATAATGTTTACAATTTTTTGTGAATTGTTTTTCTTGAGCACAAAACATTTACTAATATTCTATAAATATCGTTCATACCTCCAAAACAAATTTTCTTCCACATAAACGATGTAACGTGAAAGAATTATACTACTTTAGATGATAGCAGATGCCATACGTCGTGTTTGATAATCGACCTCGTAGCTCGAGCTAATCATCGCAGCGTGCACGATGACTACCACAGTCAGTTGGCATTCGAACTTCAAGGCGGAAGCACATCGGCAACACTGTGGCTCTCACTTTCGCACCGTGGACACGTGCAACGTGATCGAGCGAGAGCATCCGATATGAGTCGCTGTTGCGACTGCATGTGCACGGCTCCGGCAGCCGATCAGACGACGACTGGACTCAAAAGCGCTTCCGTGAAAATTTTGCACACGCCATCTGATGTGAGATGGCACGAAAGGTGGTGAGCGTTAGAGAGAATGAAAAGCACGATTCCATCGCGCAACCGTGTCGGCCGCTAGAGTGTGCTGTGCACGGAAACAGTTGCGTTCAAAGCGAGTGGAGCAGTCGTAGCAGTCGTTTCAGTTTCGTGGTTATTCCGTGGGAAAGACAGTGAAATTTTCACAGTGTGGTTTCCCAGTTGCTTGGAGCAGGAGAAGTTGTTGCAGAAGTGTCAGCGCGAAGGAGAGCGAGAAGCGAAGGTATGAATGAGGCGTGGGACGTTGCATTAATTCTGGGTGCGAGACCTCCGTGAACGAACGATCAATAAAAACGATAGAAATCTGCCCGATTTGTTGTATCCTGCTACCTCTCGTCGGCTTTGATGAAGGCATGTGCTGCGCGCGTGTGTGTGCGTGTGTGAACGATGGAAAAATCGATCACCACCGGGGCCCGCACGTCACACTCTTCACACCAGCCCAGGGGTATCTTTTCCACCACCCCCCTACGGACACAAGCCACCGGAAACAGACGACACACGCGTGCAAATAGAAAGGCCCTACAAAGTTCGTAAACTAACGCGGAATCTCGGAAAGCCTTCGTCTTTCGATGGCACATTTCTAGCAGCGCCCCCTACTCCGCGAAATGGCGGCCGGGTTGGTTAGGCGCAATGGCGGCCGAAAAGAAAAGTTCAAATGCGGATCCAAGCTACCATATACAGTTCCCGGGATGAGAGAAAAGAGCCACATCCATGCTATTACGCATTTCGCGATTGTTAAGAAGGAAAAAGTCGGTTGAAAATCATGATGATGGACATGGATGGCTAGATACATGAGAAGTGAGGAGGAAGGCAGAGTGATAGATTGAGGAGGGTTTGTGGAAGTAAGAGAGGACGAGGTGGGTTGCGAAAGGAGAAGGCAGTACGAGGGGGGAGAGTATGAGCGAGCGAATGGGAAAGGAGTGTGGGCAAATGAGCAGAGGAAGGGGGTAAAGAGTGTTCTAATCGCAATCGAATGGAGGAAAATTTTTCAACTTGTGCCGATGGCTGAGCACACAGCGGCAAGGTCATGGGTTTCTTCGTTGCAAAAATTGCGCTAGCAACACGGAAAGTCAGCAAGACACACACACACGCGCAGCTTTCGATTCGTAGCCGCAACAACAGCCAGTAGCTCTAGCAGGAATGGAAAACGAGGCAAACCACTGAACCCCGATGGTGTTACCATGGCGTGCGCACATTCACATGTATAAATACAGAAGCGATGAGACCCAACGCCAGCTGCACGTGCCAAGAAAAGGAAGAAATCATGATGATTCTGCGGCATATCCTGCCTGCCCTGCCCTGCAATGGATGGATGGATGGATGGTTGCTGCTGCTAGAGAAAAAAAGGAAATCTCTTTGAGATGCGACTTAACGATGCGAAAGATAGTTCTTGCGGTATGAATGTATGCGAGAGGGTGAGAGAGAATGAGGGAGCGAGCGAGAAAGGTTGGGAAGGTATAGTGTGAGCGAAGGGGAGTGAGCGAGATCGAGCGATAGAAGGGCAAAAGACGACATCTTGGAGTTTTCATCGGTTTGCATTTTTGCTTGCGTTTCGCCCGGCAATGCAATTGGAAACACCTCCGTTGTGTTGCGAACCGTGCCGCTGTTGGAAACGCCAATTGTTGCCTGCATCCAGCATCTAAGCATCTAAGCGCGCCACATGCGGTCCTTCCTCGTGTTTGGCCTTTGTGTTTCCGAGCGTGCGTGCGTTTGTGTCCTGTGTGTCTCTGTGTATTATGTGTATATCGAGTCCCTCAATATTCCGTCCACCAAACAAAAAATCATCACGGTTTTCCCGGTTTCCCGATTGTTTTCGTCGCACACGTTTGGCTCAACGCGTGACCAGAATCCAGCAAATGCCCAACGCGCTCCCGATGACCACACATATCATCCTCAAAAAGGTGTACCTAATCTTTATTCCGCAGAGTGTGAGAGAGAGAGAAAGAGAGAGTGTGCGAAAGTCAAGTTGTAAGCGAAAGAGCGGTAGAGAGCGAGAAGCAGCAGCCTACTAAGTAGCAGATTTTCCACATCTTCACATTAACGCACACGAGAACACAGGGAAAGATGATGTCCACCAATACTTGCTTCAAGTGCGAGCGTCCGGGCCACTACGCCCGCGACTGCCAGAACGTCGGAGGCGGCGGTAGCCGTGGAGTCGGTGGACCGCGCGATCGTCGCGACTTCGGTCGCCGGGAAAAGTGCTATAAGTGCAACCAGATGGGGCACTTCGCACGCGACTGCAAGGAGGACCTGGACCGCTGCTACCGGTGCAATGGTGAGTAAGAACGAGAGCATCATCTCGAAAAAATGTCATTATAGTAATGTTAGTACTTTTAACATTAAGAACAATATTCATAACATGTAACAAAATGTTGCGATGCAAGTAAGATACAAATTGTAAACGAGAAACGACTAAAAGCTTTAAAAAAATCCAAAAACAGTCGTGTAAAAAGTGCACGATGCTTGCATATTTTGTTGGTTATGTTCGTCAGCGACGTAAAAACCGGTAACCACCATGTTGTGTGAGCCGCTCACGGCTGTGTGCGTGTGAGTTCATCATACCACGTTCGGCTTCTTTTCCAACTACGCCGTGGGCTACTGCGGAGTTGCTAATGCAATCTTCGCTTGTGTAGTCGTCCCCCGATCTCGGAGTGTGGCTATTTTCGAATCGATTCTTTTCGTTAGTATCGTTTCCGATACTTCTAGTGTGATGTAGAAACATTCGACACGAAGAAGAAATCCTCTTTCATAACCGGCTTCCGGGAGTACGGCCGCAACACAGGGAACGCACGCACGCACACACCGGCAGTTCGTACCGGGTGCACCCTGTCAAGCAAGAAGTAGAAGAAAGACACGCAAACAGTTGCGCCAGTCGCCGGCAGCTATGTGTGCGTGCGAATAGCGCTGGTGGCGTTTACATATACACACGTAGAGTGTGCTCTCTAACACACATAAACGTTTTGATGTGTGTGTGCGTGGTTGCTGCGATTATCATCTTTCGAATACAGAGCGACAAGAGAGACGTGTTAATGCGCGCCACATGTACGCGGAGCCGCGCCGTAAAAAATGAGTTTTTTTTTGCGTCAAAAATATATTGCGCCGTTTGCATTAACACGGTTTTGGGTGCCGAAATTGGATATTAGGCATTGCCGAAACATACTATTTTGGTAGAATTAAAAACAATTCATAGCTTTTTTAAGGATAAATTGTCCAACAGCCACAATTTAAACCTTGCGACGTGAAGTAAAATAATTTTTAAGTTTTATGAACATCAAAACGCAATCTTTAGAACATCGAAGAGACACGTAAGTTCTGGCACGTGGACATGTTTTTCTCCTTTAGCGAACCGGATCTAATTACCGCCACTTTTGATCGGTTCCCTTTGAATGGCTGGCTGCCAACGTGTACCTATCTTCATCACATCACCCCCGTTAAAGTTTACGGCTCTTCCACATCCATATACAAGTTTATCCTTCGTTTTATAGGGTTTTTTTTTCACTTTTCCTCTACCTCACGGGGTTTGTGTTTTTACATCATTTTTAACCGCTTTGGAGCAGAAAATTATAACTGCGATGGCTACTTCGGTGCTCATTTACACACACACACACACACTCGCCATCACCTAGTACCATCAGCTAAAGGTGTGCGCACTAGCCTGCAAAATGGAATAATCAATGGCATAGATTATGCATGCACAGACATTGTAGCGCAAGTTTTGCATGTTTGTTGCATATTTGAACCGGATCCTGGGAGAGATGAAGTGAGGGAGGCTTCAGTTTTAATTCCCCATGCTGAAGGGTGAGGTGGTGACGGTGGCAACGTGTCGTTCACGCTACATAGAAGGGGGCAGCCGGAGAATAAACCAGAAATTGATGGACGCAATTTAATCAATCATTTACCGATAAAAAACCGCTTTTCACCATACCCTCTCCCCGATGTGTTCATCAACCCGCCCACCTTGATTCATGATCATATTTTCTTTTTTTTTTGCGTAACTTACCTCCCGCTCAAGTGTGGGATGAGAAGACGACGGGTGGCGATGAAAGAAACTCGATGGTATTCGGCTTCGGGTACATGCGCGCACCGTGTACCGTGGAAAATAGCAACATAACACGAACACTGCGGTGTGCAAGTCTGTCTCAGTCCCTCTATTGCTCGCTTTTGCCGTCTTGTGTTCGGCTCATGCGTACGCATTTCCGTTTGTGTGTGGGAATTTTCACCCGCTTTTCTCGAGGCCTTCTTTTTCTGGCGTCGGTAGTTATTTCTCTCTCGAGTTTGAGTGAGCGAGTAAAGGAATGTTCCACAATGCAATTGTATGTTTTCCACGCATAACCTATTGTGTAAAAGTTGGCGATGGCGCTTCTCACACTAGTGCGTCACTTCGTGATGTTAATGGATTTCCCTTCCCATTTGACGCCCTTCTCCTTTCAAGTGGTGGAAGTGTTATCAGTGATAGCGGCAAAAATCTAACCTCCACTTTAATCTGGTTGTGGCGGCGTGGCAAAAACACTGTCCATTTGTGTATAGTAAGGTATCACCGGGGGGTACAGCTGATAAGGAGCTGGATGATTTATATTTGTACACTACGCCGGAGGGGGGGGGGGTCTAATCTTCTTTCGCTTTAGAGAACATGAGATGACAACAGTGGAAAATAAAAGAACAACGATTATTTTATTCTCTTTTCCATGTTTATTAAAAGTAATTAGTCATTTGAGCTTTGTTGAATATAGCGATTCAGTGAACACTTTGCAGTGTTTTACACAGCAATCTAAGATGTTCGCATTTTTGGCTTATCAAATAACACTTCGAATTGGTATCTCGAATGTGTATCTTATACAGTTAAGTTTATCGTAGCAACGCGGCGATGCATAGCAACACAAAAGCACCATATGCAGATATAATCATATCCTGGCCATATAATATCTTAAATTTTCTCGGTAACGAAGAGTCTGTTCTTAACATTTCGATGCTTTTTTCCTTCCTTTTTTTGCGACTTTTTTTTGGGATGTTTTAGGCAGTGGCCATATCGCCCGTGACTGCAGCCTGTCTCCGGATGACTCGTGCTGCTACAACTGCAACCAGAGCGGCCATCTGGCTCGCAACTGCCCGGAGAAGAACGATCGCGACATGAACGTGTCGTGCTACAACTGCAACAAGAGCGGACACATTTCTCGCAATTGCCCATCGGGTGACAAGTCGTGCTACAGCTGTGGCAAGATTGGTCACTTGAGTCGCGACTGCACAGAGAACAAGGGTCGGGATTAGAAGTCGGGTTACTCGTCGTGGTGTGGCAGTAACAACAACACTGCGGCGTATTTCCGCTTGCCACATCAGTCCTCCTCCTCCTCGACGGCAGCCGTAGCGGCTGCAAATGCATCGTCATCTCCACACCAGCAGCAACAACAACAGCAGCAGCAGCAGCAGCAGCACCATCATCATCACCAACAGCAGCAGCAGCAACAACACATGCAGCAGCAGCCACAAACGCAGATGAATCACCATCAACAGCAGCAACCGCCGCAGGCGCCCCCACCACATCATCATCTTCATCATCATCATCATTCGCATCATCCGGCGGCGGCGTCCACCGGTGGTCTGCACGGGCTTCCGCACGGACCGCCCCATCTGCACAACCACAACCTTGCTGCACAACAACAGCAGCAGCACCAACAGCAGAACCATCACCATCCGCAACAGCAGCAGCAGCAGGTGGTACAATCGGCTCCTCCGCTGCAGCAACAACAGCAACAACACTACGCACCGCATCCGCATGCCCAGCAGCAGCAACAGCAGCAGCTGACGTTTGCCGAGACGACCAAGTCGACCATTCTCAAGACGGCGACAGGGACGGCGGTGGCCGGTACGGCTCTAACTGCGGCAACCGGTGGCGCTGGTGGTGGCGGTGGCTACGTGCTGCAAGAAAATTACTACAATTCGGCGACGGCTTCGTCATTGATCGGACACGCACCGTACGGTGTGGGAACCGTCGTGCCGCCCATTGGTGCCGGGGTGGCCGGTGTTGGCGCCGCGTGTGCTGCAGCAGCCACCATTTCGGCCAGCAAGCCCCGATTCAAACTGTAAGCTTAAACAACTAGACCAGCTGGTGCAACTGACAGCAGAGAGAAACAGAGGGATAGAGAGAGAGGGTGAGAGGAAGAGAGTGAGGTGGAGAGCGATGGTGACGAAAAGGAGGAAGAACGAATTGCAGTGTGGGTCAAGCGGAAAGTAACACGAGAGGAGGAGAGAGAGAAGAGGAAGAGGATGAGGATGAGGATGAGGATGAGGATGAGGATGAGGATGAGAAAACGAAACTTCATTTATTATAAACGCTATCCTAAAATATTATTGATTAAAGAAAGCAAACAAAAAAAATACAAACAAAACAAATCAACAAAAAAGCATACATAATATTATACTCAGTACACAAACGCTCGAGAGAAACAAAATAACAAGAAATGTGTGAGCTGAAACATGATGGTGAGAATGATGGCAAACAACAAACAAACAAGCAAACGATAACAAGAGTATGTACAACAACAAACAGAATCGTCATTTTAGCCCTAACTACTACCACCTCCCATTTAAAATCCCTCCTTTCCACGTTTGTGCAACAAAGCTCCCTGTTATTAGTTCCCTTTTGTTTACCCGTGACGAGGCGCGAAACAAGGCTTTGTTATAGAGGTAACTTAAAAAGAGAATAGCAGAAAGGGTTGGAACTGAACGCGCCTGGTTCAGGCGTAGCGAGTACGGGGCGACCCGCGGAGGAGCTTTACTTCCATGGGGCCTTTGCCAGGTTGATCTCGGTGCGTTACCGTTCCTCCCCGTTGTGAGGAAGAAGTCTTTCCGAAGCAGAGCACCGGTTTTAAATTTATCCACTTCGGATAGAATGAAGCACGTCTGTTCCGTAATACATAAATGCCTATGTTTTCAATGGGCCACTATTGTCGACAATTAGCGGAACGACACGGAGATAGAGAGGCTTTAACTGATTAAAACACGACTGATTTACTTTTTGCTGGAGGGGGAAAACATGAAACAGGAACAAACACATAACGTTATGAACACAATGTGTGTGTGTGTGTGTGTGTATGTGTGTATGAAGTACAGCTCTCAGCTGGTATCTGGGACTTATTTTGTCACGCGAGACCGGAAGGAGTGCGGAAAGACACGGAAACGGAGGGATCGTTGCGAAGAATTCGTTACATTTGGTCATTTGTCTGTTGTATGCCACATTTTTTTAAGACTAAGAAGCGAGGAGAGGTGTGCGTGTGTGTGTGTATTAGATTTGTAGGTAGGGAGCGAGGACGACACAAATCCTTATCTTATCGTAACACAGAAGCCGCGCGTTAATACTGGGCGATTGATGTTTTTTTAGAGCAGAGTACACACGAGTGGATATGTCTAAAGAAACCCTCTAGTAGGCAGGCGATGTATGAGCGAGAGTCTAAGGAGGCGATGGCGCCCTTGTGTAAGGACATAACCGATGCGGAGGATGCTGTTCGCGCCTCCTGGTAACGAGAAAGGTGACGTCGACGAGACACGCATGCAAACACACACACACACACACACACACACACACACATGCAGGAAAAGGGATGGCAGCGTACCGTTGTTAAAATGGTGGAGCGTGCGGCGGTAGGTGGAGAGTATGTCTCCTAGCTATACCTTCACCTTCGCGCGCAATGCTGCAGCCAAACACACACACACACACATACATACACACAGATCCAAAACCCCGTTACGCAGCACACTTGACCGATATGTGAAGCAGAGAAGGAGGATGCAGGAGGAGAGGGAAAGAGCGTACAATGTGTTTGTGTGTAGCTAACAGCAGCAGTAGCAGTAACAGCAGGAACATTGGAATACACGGAGAACATTGGAGAATTTTGTAATAGTGGTTAATTTGAAATTATTGTCAAGCTGAAGGAAAACAAAATAATCCTAACACGAAAACCTACAAAAACCAACTTCCGCACGGTCGGCCTGCCTATGTTTTGTGTGTTTTGGATTCGGTAGTAGTAAGCTTTTGTTTTGGTTGGTAATGGTGCAGAGAATGAAGAGAAACGTTTTTCGTGCTGTGTGGCGCAAACCGGAAACCGGAACGTGTTGTCAACGGACGACGGAGAGCATGGGTGAGTGGATGGAAAGAAGAGTTTAAAATTATGTTCGTTTGTTTGGAGAAGCGTACGTTGCGGTGAGCTGCGGAAATTCGGATTGAAATTTCCCTTTTTATACTGAAATTTTTGTAGGAATTGATTTTGTTTTACTTGAGTTTAGTATCAGAAACTGGTCACTCGTTGTGGCAAACGATGATTAACATTATGTTCGTACAGTTAAGTGAATGTAACGGCTTATATTTATAAGAAAATCAGACATAACTCGTTAATCAGACGCTTTGTGTTGTGTAGAGGCATCTTTCTTCGGGCTCAAAATTCTATTTGCCCCCTAAAGTATGCAATATGCGCTAAGATTAGATCGCTAACGCCATATTGTCTGGGTTTTTGAATATGTTTTGCTGGATATTTATCTAATACTCGTAACCCATTCATTGCATTATTGAAGCTCGATGATGGTTGGAGGAAGTTTTTTTTGTGGTAAAATATATCCCTAGACGCAAAGAAGTATTAACCTTGCGGAGAGTGTAGAGCAAAGTGTTTGCCGTGTTTTTACATACCTATCTACCTTTATCGTTTATGGGTCATCGTTTGGTTTTCCTCAATACTCACGCTACAGTCTCTCAGCGTGTGCGAGATGTCGAACAGAGGGTATTTGAACACGGCACTGGAAAGCAAACATGATTGCAAACGTGTGTGGTGTTCACCACGACGCTCTAGTGTAAGTAAACATCTCATTTCCGTACTCAACTGAAGATGTTTTCTTTGGCCGAGATATGTAGCGTGTGCTAGCGCGGAAAAGTAAATTAAAACTGATAGTAAAATCAGCCTTTTTTTAAGTGTCGATGAACGTCTACAAATCCGTAACTCGTAAATAATCTAACGTAAAAGTCACATAAAACATGTAAAACAAGTGAAAAAAAGCATAAAAAAGTTAAAGAAGGATCAGATTAACCGTAGAAATGAGCATTACGAAGTAGAGAGGCGTAGCGGCTAATCACATCGTACAAAAGACACACAATAATACAGCCCAATAGTGCGAGATAATCGGGTGGAGTGTGGAAACCGGAGCAGCGGATAAGATGTGGTAAGAATTTAAAGTAGACGAGACCAACTTTTACACGAATCACGTGCGTGTGTGCGTGTGTGTGGGTGTGTAGAGAGAGAGAGAGAAACCAGCGAAGTCGAACCACAAAACCTGTCCTTTCCCACACAAAACACACGAAACAGTTGTTGTCCGCGGAAAAGCGAGCAGAAAGCTACGGTGGATATGGACTGCAGGAGAACCGACCCCGATCGGCGGCACGATTGCTACGATGTCTCAAGACTGGTTTACGAAGATGTTTCCGTTTCCGAATTTACTGATGCCCTTGCGGAACTTTTTTTTTCCCCCGATAGTTTTCGGATGAACAAGAAGAGAGGGAAAGTGATGAGGAAGACAGGATGAGGGGCGAAAGGATAAAAAGAAATCGTTCTGCGCTACAACGATGCTAACCTTTTTCCTGTTTTGCAACTGTGATAAGTACAGTCGAATGTGAGGAGAGGAGGGATGCGCGAATTTCGGGAGTTTCGCTTAGATCGTAAAAGGACGAAATATAGTTGGTTCGATGCGACGAGAAACTCCAGGTTTTACATGCTGCTTGCTTGGACGAACGTGGATCATTTCGAGACGTGTGGATGAGACGTAATTTTAGGGTCCGGTCGGTCGGTTCGTGTAATGGCAGATAGGTGTTGAATTGTTTATAAAACATTTATTTACCTACGAAACGCAAGGACTACTCAGCAGGCCGTGCAATTCGTGCTTTTAGCCCGTCCGCAGAACAGAAGAGAACAGACTGGACGCCGCAGCAAGCCGAAGCATCAGCAGGAAAAGTCACTCGATGAGATGTAAGAGAACGACGTTTGCATTTAAAAAATATGATCTCACTGTCGTAGCGACAAACGGTACGATAGCGCGAAAGTGACGCAATTAAGCATTACTCTGGTAAAAAAATTAAAATGCTGAAGACGCAATTTAGAAGGGCTAAAAGGAGTTTACGGAAAGAAGGCAGACCTTAACCTGAGCATTTTTATTACAACCGCATAAGTGCGGGTGAAACGCAAACGAGCCGAGGATGAAGACGGACGGATGCGCGCACACAACCGTTGTTTGGCCATTGCAGGCGAAATGTCTCGAGAGAGAGGCGGGTGGTGGGTGGGGGTCAAACAACAATATTGAACCTGAACATTTAACATTACTTACCAGAGTCACATTTACACGAGAGAAGGCGATATGTGCGTGTGTGTGTGTGTGTGGGAAGGGGAAATGGAATGGATCGGAAATGTTTAACGTGGAAGGGAGAGAGCTCATTAAACCCATTAAGCGCCTTGCTGTGTGGACAGGTGAACCGAACAAAAGCCGATTGGCCGAAATGGATGAAACTATGCGGTATTAGGGAAGCAGAGCTGCCAAGTCTTCGTGATTATTTCCCTGGTTGAGGAAATGGTGGAAGGAAAGGCCGGAATATGGTGGATTATCGTTTTATGATAATCGCAAATTATTTTTCATAACATTTATCGTAACGACGAGAACTGCCTGGCGCAGCGGGAGTAGCAGCCGCCTAGAAGGAAAGAGGAGGTGCTGCGGTGCGAACGCAGCCGATAGTGTTGAGCATGATGATACTTCGAAAGATGAGCAAAATCGGGGTTAAACCAGCCGGCAAGGTAAAACCGGAACTCCTCCCGAATCTGGATGGGAGTGATTTGTTTTTATTTTTTTGAAAAAGAAAAAAAACGAACATGTTTGTGTGTGTGTGGCTTCGGTTTTGTGTTAGGATTTTCGGATATAAATTACCCTATCCGCAGTTGGTTATTCCCCGTTTTCTTTACCACAAACTCTCTAGCTAAGGATCTCGTTCAAAACGATACAATAATGTTTATGCGTTCGACAAACATGTGGCCGCGATGCCTGCTGCGTTCTGGAGGGGGAAAGGGCGCAAAATGCGAAAACACACCCTCTGTAATGGCTCCTAGAGCCGGTTGTAATGTTCCTCGTCGCCGTTTCCACTGTTAGAAGGTGACCTTGAAAATTCATCCCAAAAGAATGTTTGGAACTATCTCTCCTTTCTTTCCTTGAATTGTTCGAAATAGCCGTGAGAACCGTTGGGATTCAGCCAGTGAGTTGAGTGCATAACAGTTTAAACAACAAATCGAGTGAACGAAGAAAACGTGTAAAAAAGCTGAACTAAAAATAGTGCAAGAAATAGTCCATGAGTTCAGGAATGGGAAGAACGCTGCAGATATTTCACTTCAAACCTTACCTTACGAAACAACACACCACAAAGGCCAATTTTTACATTACGTCAGATGCGATTCATTTCAATGTCTCCCTCCAGAACCATTGATTGAAACGAATAACTGCGGTAATGGTGACTTAATCCACGATGATCGTTTTCGGAGGCAATATGTCGGGCTGACGAGACAAACATTCCACGGACCTCGACTCGTGCAGACGAGCAGAACGGGTGGATAGTCGTAGTAACACGGAAAAATACTCTACCACAAACGACTATTGTATCTTATATCGATTTAATTATTGCAGAACAACGGAGGACGGATGTGCGGAGGAGATGGAGAAAATACGGGATAGGTGATCGTGGAGTGCGAATGGATTGTGGTAAATAAAGAGAAAGGGAGAGAAAGCGAGAAAAATGTAATTGGAAATGGGACGACAAAAAAATCTATAAAACTGTGTAAAAACGCAAACCTTATGGTATTGGAATCAATAAATGAGACTTGTGAACAAAAACGCGGTGTTTTCGAATCAATATGAGCTAATATGACACCACAATAAAAAAGTTTGTTTTTTCTATACAATCTTAGGAGCCTGTGCTTCTATGAACCTCTTGTGATAATGCGCAGGTTACTTAGAATTTCGTCTTATGTTTATGTTTATGTTATGTGATTTGTATGTACAATGAAATATTTGTTTTCACTGGTATTCTCGGACAACACGTTGAGAAAGAACCGACTGTTTAGTGGCATGGAAACATATGATCACAATAACCTTTTCTTATTTTACTGAAAACTGTAAACTTAATTTAAATGTCTTCTAATGTCCAACTTCTTTCTTCCGGTAGCCGATCGCCCTAATACTGCAACGTAATCCGGGCTTCCTTTCCGTCAACCAACACGCGGATACCTTGTTTGAGACAAAATTCCCGTTTGATGTACCCGAAGAACAGGTCGGTGATGAGGAAAATCTGTAGATGGTGCGCAAAAACAAGGAAATTAAGTGCAATTATTCGAACAACGCGAATGAAGGTGACCCGTTACCTGTGCCGTGCAGAATATCAACGTCACGCCGAAGTAGAAATTAGCGTTGGCCGAATTGTTGTAAATCCACAAATGCCACACGGTCGGAGCGAGCACGCTCGTGACTAGAATGGTGGCTCCGACCATGAAATTATTTTTCATGACTGAAAGGGAGAATAACCCGTGCGGTGTTAATCCATAATGCGTGGTACAGATCTTTACCGTTTTGACTTACACATCGAGATCGATTTCCACAGTGGAATGAGCGCGAGATAAAAGCTAACGTCACCGATACACGGGTACGACCGAAATACGGCCGCCAGTCCGATCAGCATCGTCGCCAGCATGATCGGTTCCTTGTGAAGCTTGAACGTGAGCGGAAGGAGGTAGAGCAGCGTGGCGTTTATCTGGAACGAGTACAGGAATAGCGTCCGGAAGTGATCGAACATTTCCGTGAAGAAGTACCAAAACAGTCCAATATTTGGCTGAAGGCTGCGGCAGTTGATGCTGCGAACGAGAAGCATTGTATGATTTTAGTTAGAGTAATAATTTGTAAATTGTTTACATATCAAAACTCACATAAAGCCATACGTTGCGTCCAGGAAGCTCCAATCGCCTCCCATCAGAATGCTACTGAAGTAATTAATTCCTAAAAATAACCCTACAAACACTACGCAACTGATAGCAATGCTGCGAAACCGACCACCGCCATTCTTTTCCATCTCCTGGTTGGCAAGATGGAGAGCGGCCGGCGCGAGCAGCACGAAAGGATACAGATTGATATGGGTTTCCAGTGCGAGCACTAGCAAGGTCAGGAACCGTTGTCGTCGCGACAAACCGATGAAGAAGGCGGCGAGCAGGAAATTACTCCAAACGGTCGTCGTCTGTCCCACGCAGTTCAGGATGGCGTACGGATTGAAGAGATAGGCAAACCCAACCGACATCGGTACCGTGTGCAAATCGTCCTTAACCAGATGTAGCTCGTCCGTGTCTTTCGCGTAACCATCCTTCTCTTTGCGCTGCTTTTCGTACATTTCGCGTATAAATACTCGAGCCGCTAGCATCAGTAACATGCTCGTCAGTACGTCGCACAGTATGAAAAGCGACGGTATGGCGTTCGGGACGTTATTCAACAGCCAGCTGGAAGCGTGCAGGATAAGCGGGTTTTTGTGGTACATGTCACCATCGTATGGATTCACTCCGTTTGCGTAAAGGTACGCTCCCTCCTCAACTGTGCGATTACGGATCGAACAAAGGCGTGGTTATTTAGCATATCCGATAGTACGCTAGGTGTGATTTTAACTTACCTCGTTTCCACGCGTTAATAGGTGTAGACACCTCCACCCGGTTTTGTATTCGGTGGGAACACCGCGTGTTCATAAGCAGAAAGCGTACTGCCACGGCAACTACTATACTTTTTGCAAGTTTCATCATGTTGGCTATTTAATCAGCTGTGTCTAATTCGCACGAATTCAAATCTGTTATGATAATACTGATATTAATCTATAAATATGCTGAAACTCAACACAAGAAACAATTTCTCGACCGCAATTGCCAAATTTCTTTCCGAACTTTGATTGATTTTATCAAAACCCGGCCTTTATCGGAATCAGTGAAATATTTGTTTATCTTTTGTTGGTGCTGTTGTTTGGCATGATGTATTTTCATTCGATCGCTGTCACAAATGGCCATAGCGGTTGATAGCGGAAGCTTTGGTATCATAGACGTGAGTTCAATTCGCCATTTGACAAGTGCTGTCAAATTACCTAACATGATGTTTGTTTACGTTTTTTCCGGCACGATTTGGGCTGTTTTGTAAAAACCACACTGTTTGCCCGATTTTATTCTTTAAGTAATAAGAAACTATTGTCCCTATTGGCATATTTTCAGCCACCCATTAACCTTTGGTTTTAACGTATTGTAGGTACCAGTAAAGAAACATACATTTAACCACAAGATGCGTACCGCAAGCGCGCTGCTGCGAGTTCGTAAACCACAGAACGAAGCGGACATACCGTTCCAGGAGATTCTTCCCTTGCGCCTCAAGAACAATGTCAGTGGAAAGACAGACAAAACGAGCGACGTGGCTTGCCTGCAGGAGATGGCAGTCCTGTTTTCCTGTCTGAAAACAAACGATTTCAATGAGAGCTTGTGCTCGAAGGAGGTGGGCAACTTCCAACGCTGCTACAAAGTGTTCCTCGACAAGAAAACGGCCAAGAAGGAAACGTCCAGCAAGGGGGTGCTGGTGGCGGGGAAGGATCTAAATTACAAGCAGCTCAACAAGGTGCTGAAAAAATATCCCACGTCGGCCCAGAAATAGAGAATGAGGCTTGTTATTTAATGTGTGGAAGGAGCAGTTGCTGGATCCTGTAGTCTAATAAAATAAAATGAAAGAGATAACACTCATCGTTGCGGTAAACTATGGTGCGTATTCATTTAGGTTATTCACGAATATCCTAAGCAATACAGTTTCGTTGTAGTATTCGATGTCGCTACGCCAGGATCATGCTTCGAACTGTGCACTTATTTTAGCGCCATCTATCGTACGGTATCAAAATATCGTTTGAGAATTTGAATTCCACCGGTTTTGTATCGCAGTAAAAGCAATTTAACGCTACATGTTCTTTCGGATTGTAAAATGAGCAGAAAAATGTCTTCTGAAGTAGCTAATCGCGTGCCTTTCGGAGCTGATTTTTTATTCTAGTACAATAAATATAGTTGTGTGTGATTGTAACGTACCTAGGGCGTTCGGGGCAGTGTTATTTACGTTGTGCACATGATTATGCGACTATTATGTTGCTTTAGCTAAACGTTACTCTTTCTCTTAATGCACCCTATGAATAAATTAACACTCTTAGAGGATTCAAAATAAAAAAAATCCATGCGATCTCGTAGTATCGCTGATAAACGAAAAACAGAGACGATAAATTATAAAATAATCGCAATCGGGAACAATAACATAAAATCAACTTCAATATCAACGAGATAAAAAAAAGATTATAAATAATGCAGTTTCCACGAAGAAGCGTCCTAGAACACTTCCTTCCGGAACTGAAAGCCAAACTGGTCGCATTTGTAGCGCAGGGTTTTGGCAAGCTGTGGTGGTCCGCAGTAGAACACCGTCACTTTGCCCTTCTTCTGGTCCTGAATCTGTTTGAAAACCTTGTCCCAATTCGGGCGCCCTGCGTTGGTGCGCGTCTTTAGGCCCGTGATCAAATCGCGCTTTTCCTTCTCGTGTAGCAGGTCGAGTGCTAACTGAAGCCCGACCGCCTTCATGTCCGTCTTCTGCAGCGCGCTCGTGATGTACATGTGCATCTCGAGGAAGCGCTCCATCGCGCTGCCGAGTTCGGCCTGTTCGATCTCGAGCTGGGACAGCAGGTTCACGAACCACTCGAAAGATCGCTGATCGCGATTGATCCAGAAAAAGTCTACCTTGCGCAAGTTCATGATCGTCGGCGGGATCTCGCTGGACCATGCGTAGGAGCAACGTGGGCAACAGTGTCGTGCTTTCCAGTAGCGATGCATAATGGACTGCAGGATCGAAGCGAACGGCGTGACGCCGATGCCGGTCGCAATCAGTATGGCATGCTGCGCCTGGAAGATGTGACTCGAGGGCGCTCCGTACGGTCCATCGATGTAGATTTCGAGCGGTTTACCTACGGGATAGTTCACTGGTCGGCTTGCGGCTGCTGAACCACCGGCCGCGATCACATCTTGGGAGGATCCCGTGCCGCCCGCTACGATCGTCGTTCCGCCCGAAGATGCTGTCGTGCCTGCCGAACGCCCTTCTTCGGCATCCTTCTGCGTGAATACTCCCGGTGACACGACTATGGAGTTGGTGGAATCGCGCGGTTCACAGTTTTCGAGGCTGGGCGTTTTGAAAGCGATGATCGTAGGCTTGTTGCGCATGTAGCGGAAGCTTTGGGCAAGTGATTTGTTCTGCGGGCTCAGGTAGGCCAGTCCGAGGGATTGTAGCCGTGCTTTGCGTATTTGAACTTCATCGAACGAACGTTCCGATTCCGAGCGCATGTATTCGCGGAGTCTGTTTGAGAGAAAAAAAGACGAAGCAATTACACATTTGCAACATACGTGTCAAGTGGTTCGTAATGTTTTTAGATGATTTTAGATGAAAGCTTAATTTAACTAATTAGTTTTACTGATTAA
>JXWZ01000222.1:0-10973 GCA_000956215.1 Anopheles farauti No. 4
AATTTTTTCTAATGCAAATTGTCGTCTGTTATGTGTAATTATTAATTAGACAAATTTTCTTTCTTTCAAAGATCAAATGGCCACCCGGTCTGAGCGTTGAACATGACGACATTTGGCATGGTCATTTCAAGGTGCGTATTTGAATGTTTAATGATAACATTTTCTATTATCCTATGGCTTTTTTTATGATGATTTCACCCAGCTCTCTCGATACAAATATGAAGTCAACTGGTTCCACACTTAACCTACGCAAAATAAGTTTTTTACTGAAGCCGTAGTAGGATAAATTGTGTATAGTAATAGAGAAACTTGTAATCTGTTTCAGATTCGATTTCTAATTTATTCATTTGTTCATTTGCTTCACAGATCACAAACTTTAAACGCAATTTCGATCATAAGTTTAGCAGCAAACAATGCTTGGAGATGATATGAAGTAAGTAAATCTTATTTTAATTGTACTTTTATTTTATATTATTTTTGCTATGATGATACACTTACTCAGCTCACTTTGATACGAACATGAAAATAATTGTTCCTATAACAACTACGCGTTAGAACCTAGCTGATTAGATAACTTAAAAGGCGTTTATAACATTAATTTTCTATTCGTTCTATTTTTAATTATTGCATTTATCTTTTTTTATAGATGAAAATGCTTCCGACAAATAAAGACGCTTGGGTACGATTTGGTCATCGTTCTTGAGAGGTATGTGTTTTTTGACATTTAAAGCAATTTTATTGTGCTGGTCCTACGGTTTTCGATGATGATTTCACCCAGCTCTCTCGATACAAACATGAAGTAAACTGGTTCCAAACTTAACCTACGCAAAACAAGTTAATTACTGAGGCCGATAGGATGACATATTTGCGTTACACATTGTGTTTGTATTCGACTATCTTATTCACGTCAATTTTTAATTTTGCAGATCCAACTATTGGTTGTCAAACCATATCTTCTACATTATGCGAATAACTAGAAAGGTAAGTTCAATCTTCTCTTGAATTATTGATTTTCTCATTTTTAAATTTTATTATTCTTCATGATGATTCAGTTTTCTTCACAATTTATATTTGATTAAATCATGAAAAGAATTCACTCGCTTGCTTGAACTGACAACAATTGCATGCAATTGTTCTTTTCTTTTACTGTAGAGAAAGAGCATGATAATTGATCGAACGTCGTTTTCCCGTATTTTTTACAGCTTGTTGGTTGAATCTATGAAAATGTCATGACAGGTTCCGTACATTAAATCGCACAAAATTGAAAGAAGGTATGTATTCTCTTTTTCTATTTTTTAAACATTATTGTGCCATTCTGTTCGCTCTGTATGATGATTTCACCCAGCTCTCTCGATACACATATGAAGTAAACTGGTTCCATACTTAACCTACGCAATACAAGTTAATTACTGACGCAACAGAATCGAACGAAACACAATATTTCAATATTTGACTGATTATGTCACTATCTGTTAGCTAATAGATATATATTTTTTTTTCAGATTGAACATTTTGCCCTATTTAAATTTGAACAAATGGAAAATCGAAGAAGTGAGTATAACTTATATTAACTCTTGCAATTCGTTCTTTACTTTATTTGAATGATGATACACTTACTCAGCTCACTTTGATACAAACATGAAAAGAATTGTTCCTATAACAACTACGCGTTAGAACGTAACTGATACAAATCTCAGTACTGTGTATGTTACATTATTGGTTGCAGGCTAAATAGTTTAAATGATTTGTATTTATTTGTTACAGGTTCACACAGTCTGGAGCATACGGGAGCGTATCGAGGATTTTGAAATAATTAGGTATGTATTTTATTTGCATTGAATCGTTCGGTAATTTTGCTGGTTTGCGCTTTTTATGATGAGACTGATGACGAGACTGAAGCTAAATTTCGATACAATGTCAGCCTACACTGTCGCGTTCTGCAGCAGTATGATGTTAAAAGAAACTTAGCTTACGATGTTATTGGCATCTGAATATGTACAATCTATTGAATGAAGCGCGCTTACAACAAATGGAAAAGATAGTATTAATAGTTTTTAATGTATTTTTCTCCTGTTTATTACTTTCCAGTCATTCACACAATTCACTTTAGTGTCCTCTCTGCAGCAGTATGGAGTAAATGTACAGGTAAGATTTCTTGTGCATTATGAATAAATAGTTTAGTAGCTCATGTTAAGTTTTCTTTGTGATGAAACTGATGACGAGACTGAAGCTAAGTTTCGATACAATATCAGCCTACACTGTCGCGTTCTGCAGCAGTATGATGTTAGAAGCTTAGCTTACGATGTTATTGGCATCTGATTATTTCGATAGCTAATCTAGACGGAAAGAATGTCCCACGTTTTCTGGAACTTATCGTCCATATATCTGTTTATCTTTTCTTTCAGCAGGATGTGCTCGAGCTCTAGGGTTAATTACGCTTCGGGAAAAATTTAAGAATACATAGGTAAGTAAAACACGGTGATTATATTTGTAAGTTAATTGAAATGAAATAAAACGCATCGAATACAAATGCAAAACGTGTGTCGGTTAAGTTGCTACAAATATCACAGAATATTTTTTTTATGGTTACGAAGGATTGTTTGTAATAAATGAGTTGTCCTTCTTCGTTGTGTTTGTTTGCCTTGTATGCTAGGCGTAGCGCAATGAGATTGGTTTAACTTAATGTGTGCCTTGCGCGCATAAACAAATACAGGTATGTAAACTCAACCAGTCCTACAGCATTCAAAATGTATGATTTGTTGAATTTCGGATCCTTCAAGACGTTTGTGATGGTAAGGACAATAAAAGGAACAAACACTGCGTTCAGGAGAATCTTTATCGTAGAACTTTATTTCATGCCACAGTGAGAGCACGGTTATGGAAAATTTCAACCAAAGCTACTTTCCAGTGGAAAACGATGGTTTCGGTGTGCAATATGCGGGACTTAACTCGTTGATTAATTACGTGGTGCTTACGTATTTTGCTCACTTTTTCGGCACCTGTTTCATACGCGTACGAGAAGATGGTTTGCATCATTCTACCCCTCTGCCAACGATTGTACTGGAAGTGGATGAAAATTTTGAGATGGCTCTGCTTGGGGCGGTTGATTTGGGATGCCAGGTGAGAAATGCAATTGTGATTTGTTTTTTGTTTCACATCCTCGTTATATCTGAAAGAACACTTTTGAGAACGAAATGAAAATCTATTTTGTACGCTATTTTAAAACAAGAAATGCACTCTTTGTGTTATAATCGTTATGAAATAGAAATAGATTTCTTAAAAAAATGTCGTGGAAAACTGTGTGCGCGCTGTTTACAATAGCTACTTACGTTTTATTTAAAATAATTTTCAATTCCATTGGCTTAGCGCCGTAGAAAACATGATATTTTATATCAACTTGATATAATATAAAATATCAGATAAAAAGCCTATTTTTAAGCTTGAAAGCTTATTTTTTATACTTTTATACGAAATTGTACGCTACTAAACACTGGTGAAAAAATCATAAGTTCTTCAGCACACAGATTAGTTCCATGATGTGTATTGCACATGCTACTGATCGGTCGTACTATTCCTTTCAATCCGGATTGATTAAGAAAAGTTAGTCTTTGAAGAAATCGATTCCCACCCTCAATGTTTACCGAGTTCACAATATTTGTCGTTTCCTCCTTCGATTACCAGTCGTTCATAGTTACGGAGCGTACGGCTGGTGCGTTTTTTGAAGCTTTCCTTCCCGTGCACGAAGCCGCCCTACAGCGTACCATGGAAAAGAGAGTCCTCGTGTTGCTCGACTCGCCAAACTCATCGTTTTTCTCCACGGTCGATCGGCTACTTGTAGCGGAAGGTGATACACTACGGTCAGATGTAAAAAAATGTCGTGTAAGTTTTTTAGTATGCCCTCTTTTTTCAGAAATTCCAGAGATTTTGTTCTTCATCCCTTCTCCCACCGCTCAACTACCTGGAAGAGTCGAATTGCATACACTGGACATTTCCGACGGAGATCCCGTGACGGTCCACGCTCGGTTACTAGATACGATCGACAGTCAAACCGACTCGTTCTGTAGTGCCGAGAATGTGAACCACTTTCCGGATAAGTTTGCCAACATGAACAAGCGTCGCCTTCGGCTGGGAACTGTACCCTATTTACCGAACGCTTTTGTGGAGGATAAGGTAGCAATGAATTTAAAAAAAAACTCCATTAGAAATGCTAAAAACCTTCTGTTCGTTCCTTTTAGCCACTAGGAGAAGGAAATGCCCGGTACATTTTACCACCGAAACCGAATGTTTCGGCCATGGTCAGTGGAACCGAACTGTGGTTGGTGGTGCTGTTCTGCGAAATTGCCAACTGTACGACGGAGATCAAAATCGGTTAGTAGTTAGTAGCGTGTTTAAGCTCATCTGGGGAAATAACTTTTCACGCATCTATCTTCTCTCCCACATACCAGAGCCCGAGTGGGGCAATGTGTTTGACAATGGGACCAAGTTCGGTTTGATCGGTGCACCGGCAAAGCGTGAGGTGGACATTACGTTCGCCGGGCTCTACACGTGGTACACCAGCTTTCAGCATCTTGCGTTCAGTGCCGTCCACTCCCGCTCCGGATGTACTTGTATCGTGGCAAAGCCACGCATTGTGGCCAACTGGCGCACTCCGTTTCTCTCCTTCACCGGCTCACTGTGGGGCGCGGTTCTGGTGGCGTTCGTGACCGGCACTTTCGCCATACTGGTCATGTCACGTAGCCGGCAGCACATCCTGCAGCTGCAAAAATCCGCTCGCTACACGTTCAGCGACTCGATACTCGTCATGATCGGATTCTTCATGGAGCAAAGCGTACCGATGCCGAACGAGCTGCTTGCGTCGAGCATCCTCTTCGCCACACTCATGTTTGCCGGGTTCATGATAGGAAGCAGCTATAACGGCGGTCTAGCGAGCACCATGATCGTGCCGCAGTTCGAGCGAAGCATCAACACCGTGCACGATCTGGCCGAGACGCGTACGACCTGGGTAGGGGTGAGCGTTACCTGGATCTATTCGATACAACTGGCATACCAGTCGGACATGCTAACGCTGCTGCAAACATTCCGCGAGTGGGAGGAGGATGAAATTTCGCACCACGCGTACGATCGCGATGTGGCCATCATTGTCGAGCGCATGGAGTACGGCCACTTTGCCCATCCGAAGATGGACCTGGATGCGATGAAGGGCCGCAAGATGATGGCGGAGGATATCTACTGGGAATCGGTCATCGGGATGTGCACAAAAACGTGGCCAGGGCGGGCACGGTTCGATCGGCTGGTGATGGATCTAAAGGCGTACGGTATACTGGCCCACTGGGAGCTGATCGGGGTGGCCAAATATTTGAGTTTCAAATCGCAGCAAATTATTAAGTATTCGCGCGAAAGCTCCGGAGACGAGTTTACGCCATTGCGAATCGCCAACATTACCGGAGCACTGTGGATTTTGTTTGCCGGGTTGTCACTGTCGACCAGTGCATTCTTAGTGGAGCTCTTGTGGCATCGATGTTGGAGTATGGTGAAGCGTCGGAATGCAGGTTTTGTGCAGTGTGAAATTGTTTAAATAACCAACGATTTCCTAGCAAGGTAGTAGAAAAACAGTTCGTCATTTAAATTTGGATAGAGGCGTGTGTAAGTGTTTTATACAATACCTGTTTCGTTCGTATATACGTATATAAATCCAATCGGTTGCCAGTTTACAAACTGACAGTTGGTGATATTGCTGTCGCAGTCGACTTTGACGCTGACGAATTATTAATTCGAGATAGCTTTATTTGTAACTCCATAAGTTGTGGGTTTAAAGCATCATCAGACTTGTAGGATCTGATATCCTGCAGCTGATATTGTACCGAATGTTCATAGTCCCTGAAGACTGTGGGACAGTCAGTAAGAAATAATACTTGACTATGAATCTCAAACAGATCAGTTGGAATCTTCCGATGGAGTTTCAGATTATATTCGTTAATACATTTTAACTCTTGTGAATCTGAGTGATTTTTTCACTAACTAAAGGACGAATTTGGAAACTCAAATGATTACGTCCAAACACAGCTAACAACTTTCCTACTGCTTAACGACTTGATAGTATACTGAAAAAAATATTATTAGATATATCTTCTGCATGTACGAACACAGCAGGCTATTACCAATATGACATAACTCAGCTAATAATCGCTAACAGTTCCCTGGAATGCATTTAAATGTGTTAGTAAATTAGCGTACATCGTTCAAGGAGCAACAATATGTTACGCCACACAATGTGGATGATATCCCTTTACCCCTCCACCCATACGTTACAACAAAGCATTACATGTTATTTATCACAAATACGCCCTTGCTCGTGCTGAACAGCAAATTGTGCGCACAAACAGCAATTGGATAAATTTGCTTCAAGCATTCTTCGGTAAAGGTTTTTACGGTAATTGTTTTCATTATTTCCATTAAAAATGAATCGCCAATATTATGTTAAGAAGCCTAGTCATTTAGAAAATTCTTATATAAAGCAACGCTTGAGAGAGAGGGTAACATCAATCGAGTCACGGCGTCCTCAAAGAACGTCCAAGTTATGGATTCCCTTGTCGAGGAGAGTACAGCGTTCATAAGCACTAGTTTGCAGCTGCTTTTAAGTCATCTGTTGCGAACATATTTCACCGGCACCTATGGCGTTGGCTTCGTACGCACGCAACTCGAGTACATCCCCTTTACCGGAACGCCATCGATAGCTCAGGTGTTGATTGTGGCGGACAACGATGTACCCGCCAGCTTCCAAGAGAAGCTCATACAAGCCGTGGACACAAACTGTGACTGCTTTATCGTAACGGAACTGACCATGTTTGCCTTTCTGGACCATTTTCTTGAAGTGCACGAAAAGGCAAAGCTACGCTCGTCTCCCAAACATCTGATTGTCATATTGTACCAGCGACTGGACAGTTCGGTGCGTAAACGGTTGGCGGCACACGACGCCCTCGAAGCGTTGGTAAACGTGTTGTTCGTTTTTGCTGGCGAGCCTGGTAAGATCGAGTTGCATACGACCACGATACTTCCGGTTTATCCCATCGGCGTAAAGATAGAGTTGACACAAATCGCAACAATAGTAGCTTACAGTACGGTGGATATGGAGCTTTCTTTGCGCCGCAACAGTGTCGTGTTCTTTCCCGACAAAGTCCAGGATATGAAAGGACGACGGATTCGCGTGAGCACGGTGGAATACATACCCTGTACGGTATTCAAAGAAGTGGTAAGTAAGAAGTGTTTTTTTTAACTATTTTTGGGGGAGAGTGCGAAACCAAATTCTCCTGGGCTTTTCATCAGCCTGTCGGAAAAGGAAACGCTAAGGACGCTGGGAACACATCACACGATCTTCGATTGGATGGGTTTGAACTGATTTTGACACTGGAATTTTGCCGACGGCACAATTGTACCGTGGAGTTAGGTAAGCCGAAAGAGGACTTGTTTCTTTTGCTTGCCATTCAAACAAACATTTTCTCGCATCTTTTAAAGTGATCGCAACTGACTGGGGAGAGCCATTGGAGAATGGAACGACCACCGGAATTTTGGGAGACATCGTCGAGAGACGTGCCGATTTGGGATTGGGAGCAATATTAGCTTGGTAGGTTTGATAAAGCCCTACATAAATGACTTTTACTCAAAACGACCTTCATGCGACTGTTTTCCTTGTTTCAGGCACTCGTGGTTTCAGGTGGCAACCGCTACCTCTATGATCGGTATATCGATGATTTCTTTATTGGTGCCGAAGCCACAGCTGCTACCCTTCTGGCAGATTCCATTCCTTACCTTTCCGACGTCCCTTTGGACTATGGTCGGCATAACATTCACGGCCGGCATGTTAACCGTCTTCACGGTGGCAATCTGCCGACAGCGAATGACGGCAGGAGCAGAACGTCGCTACTTGAAGCATCTCCTGGACGCTTTATTCTTCATGGTCAGACTGTACGTGGAACAGTCGGCACGACTGCACAACGATCTGCTTGCGGCAGCCATACTGCTAACTGCACTACTGTTCGGTGGATTCATGATCGGTAACAGCTACGCAGGTTCGTTGGCCAGCATTATGACGTTACCGCGGTACGAGAAGTCGATCGACACCGTGGCAGACTTTCTGGAACGTGGCATGCGCTGGACAGGCGGTAGCAATGTGTGGATTTATACGTTGTACAAGGCGACGATACCGGAAATGATACGTATGCGAGAGAGCTTCGTCATCATTCCGGACGATTCGGTGCGCGAGAAGCTACCGTTCACCGATCGTCACATGGGGTTCGTGATCGAAGGTATGATGCACGGGAGTTACGGGTATGGGACACGGCTCGATGTGAACGCATCGCATCTGCTGCAACCGCTCACGGCACCAATTTACTTGGATCATACGCTCGGTTTCTGCAGCAAGGTGTGGCCGCTACGAGATGCTTACAGTGCGTTCATACTGGAGCTGCATCAGTGCGGCGTGTTGCACTACATGGAACTGATGGTTAGTATTATGTTGGCTAGCTTGAATATACCGGAAGAATATCACACCCTTCAACCGCTCTTTCCTTCTCATCCACACAGTCACTCATAAGAAACCGGGGACTTACGGTGCAGCGAACGATTGCCACGGCGCGTTCTCAGGAACAGGATCGCGGACCAACCCAGCTTTCGATGGATCATTTTTTGGGTGTATTTTTTATACTTTTCTTGGGTCTCAGTTTGGGCGGTCTCACTTTTGTCATAGAAATCGTGAGTCGTCGTTGGTATAAATTGTGAACTGCAGCCATTAATTCTGTAGAGTTTCTGTGAGTACAGATCGGCACACACATTTACTATTTATTAGGTAGTATAAGAATAACAACAAACTAAACAAATATCAATAATATGTCAACATGAGTTTAGTACACAGAATAATTTACACAACTTTTCGCAAACGAATCTACAAAAGCAAACATTTGGAATAAGTTGTTTATTTTATTAATAACACGTTTACGTTCCCTTCGCAAATCATAATCATCCTGAACATCGAACAAAAATGGAGATTAATCCTTTTTAATTGTCAATAACGTCGCATTTCATTCAATACGCGAACCATGCTTAATGAATCGAAACGATAAATACATTATCATCATCGAACAAGTCCGTCGATAAAAAAAGTAATCATACCAGCACTTCGAAGAGAGAGAAAAAGAGAGAGATTCGCATAAGCCCTTGTTGCAAGCTATAATGAATTGCTAAAAACTATTTTCCCGTACATCGCTGCCAGTGGTAGTTGAACTATCAGTTGTACAACATAGTGAGTTCTCGTTAGAAACAACAGTCGAGTAAAATGACTGCAAACGTGCTATCGGTTGATTTGCGCTTCTCCTCCGTAAAGTGGACATTTGTGACGTTGATTTGGATCTGGGTGACGAGTTTGGTAGTTATAAATGCTGAAATGGCGCTCACACAACGCGATATGGATGATATTGCTAAGGGTATGCGAAAGATATGTTTGGCTAAGCATACTATTTCTGAAGGTAGGTGGTTAACGCCCATGTAGAGCTAATTATATACCCGTGTTGGTTCTGCTGACCACAATACAACTGTTTCAGACATGGCTAACTATCCAAGGCAAGGTATTTTTCCAGACGATCAAGAATTTAAGGTACACAGTCGGTGAACTTTGCTACTCTTCAGTTAGGATTGACTATTTTATTTCTTTTTTAACATGCTTAGTGTTACATAGCCTGTCTAATGGATCTAACCAATACTGTAAGTATGAAGCGCGCACATAAGTTTTTATCGCATATTTCAATTTAAGTTCGTTCATTTTTCCGTAGTCAAAAAAAGGTAAACTCAATTACGATGCGGCTTTAAAGCAGATCAATATGCTGCCGGAAGAGTACAGAGAACCGTTCCGGTTGGGGCTTGATGTATGTCGTACTGCAGCAGATAATATTCCCGACAAGTGTGAGGTGGCCTACACACTGCTGAAATGTTTTTTCAACGCGAGCCCTAAATTCTTTTTCCCGTAGTGTACACGAGCGTTGTTCTTTTTAAATCGAATGGAACATAATTTGAAATTCTTTCTTTGGTATCACTGAAATAAATTAAATTAAAGTGTTCATACGTGTTAGTACAGCGGATTAAATCTATTCACCTTGTGCTTTAAAAAGATCACATAAAAAAAAAAACAAAAAATAAATTTTCGAAGTAAATTGAGAAGTGATGATATCCTTTACTGTTTTTTTAATAATATTTTCTTTAATAGCAATTGCCGTAGTATTGATAATTCCTAATGAAACTAAAAGGAGAATTTTTCAATATTTTTAATATTTCAATAAACACTGTCAACACATATGTGATTCTTCACGCAACGAACAAGAAATGAAACGATGATTATGGGCGGGAAGCTGCAGGCCGGGACAAGTGCAATTTGACATCGTAAATCAGCAAATAATGCACTAGTCACGCCCTACATCCGGAGCCCTAGGAAAACTCTCTTCTTTTCGTTGCGAAATTGTTGATCTAAAATGTCATTCTTTTGATCTAAAAAAAATCGATTAATTTACTGTCCTACATGAAACGGTTAAATCCATAGAATTGATCCAATTATTTCCTTCACTCAACTCATCCACATGCCAAATGAAACGGTCGAAATTATTAATGAGATCAATATCACCTTCCTTTCACACGAAACGAAATGAAATTTGACAAGAAAACAGATAAAACTATCACCGATTAAATACGGTTCTTTTCCCGGTTCTTTGGGAACATTTTAACTCCAATTAAGCCCTCAAAATACGGGACACACGTAACCTACGGCAAAACTAATCGAACGCTTCTCTATCTAAAGAATATAACTTGTACACGATCACTATTTTCCGGGCGTGAAGATTCGGAGATGAACCATGAGCGTATCATTGGTGGTACACGATTACGAATGACGCCGTTGCGAAACCTCAGCACCGAAAAAAGCTCTAGCAAACTGA
>JXWZ01000231.1:0-12398 GCA_000956215.1 Anopheles farauti No. 4
AACAAATAAACTTCAACCATACTGCTGGTATTCCATATTATCCGTTTATTCACATTGTGAAACAATATTTATAAAAACTTACCCGTGAAAATTGCGCTTTAGTATGATAGGAATAAAACTAAGTAGGCGCTGCAAATGAAACACGATTTTAAGAGCTACCTATGGGTGATGTTTTCTTATCCAGAAATGATTTATGAACCATCATCGTACGTTCAAGATAGCACACGTAATCGGAAAGTGGGAAGTGGCGTTGAATTTTCTTGAATCACTTATCTCTCTCTGGTGATCACACTCATTTTCTCCGTATCTGGATATTTAGTGCATTGGTTTGGATGAGTTTAGCTTTCATGCGATATGAGGCGTATAATTGTGTCGTGCTAACAAGCTCTCGTCGGAACATTCTCATATGGATTATCCTTTGGCCATGGCATTTTGGCTTTATGCTGGGTAGGCAAGTAGGCAAACAAGTTGAGGCAAGCGGGCCAAAGGAGATGGGGCGATGCAGTGGTTTGAGGTGAACAGCACATGAACGTTTTATGCTAATTTGTAATTGTCCCCAGATCAAATAAGTTTTGCCTACACGAGGGAAGTTTCAACTGCCATAAATTATTCAACTTCACGTCTTCCACACAACTCTTTCCTGGTGCGACTCATTCGCAGCAACGGTTGCATATAGAAAGATAATGTATGTGACAGTCCGTAAGACATTTGTTCCGAGGCGTTTGATGGTGCTAAAAACTTGAAATGATTTATTAATCAACCCACCTCGGCCAATGTATCCTGCTCCGAAGCAACTGTTCCACTGCGTGCCCCCGCCAGACCACGGTCCAGATGGGTTCGGTTTCTTTTGCATGGAAGATATAGAGGATAGCAGTCCCTGTTGTTAAAAGAATCCTCAACAGCAGGAATGTCAATCGTAAGGGGATACCACTTAAACTTTTGCTCAAGTGTTTGAGATTAATCCGGAAAACTTTGCTTAGCATGTGGTCAGCGACATTTGGAGGAATGTGACGTTTTGAAAGGAAATGAAAAACATATTGCTAGTTTGTGAAGGTTTTAGAGAATTCCGACTCACACTTCCCCAGAATTTATGAGTGTTTGGCCATGCGAAATATCACCACAAAATTTAGGTGTCGACAGAGACGTTGGGAGACGTTGCGGTGTTGTTTTTCAATGGGGGCTCCTGAATATGTATTAAGGTTACGCACGACATACTTTAATGGTTGGTATGGATTTTATAGGTGAATGTTGTAGAGTTGTATTGTTCCAATAATAATTGGAAGTAAGAATTACAATGTGGTTTAATTGTGTTCACATTAATCGTTGTAAACATAACAGTATTTATGTGAGGTAGATATAAATTTGTTTGGAAAAATCGCGCATCAGAAGAAATCCAACCAGCATTCCTAATCAAATGGATACAGTCATTTGGAATTTCAGCACAGCAACTAGTCCGAAGACCCGCATGCGTTACGGCTGTAAGAGGGATGGAATGGTTTAGATCAAAACGAACCGATTATCATAGGGCATTACGCTGCGTCGATGGTTCATACCTTTCCTGGGCAATGACACTCGAACGAACGTCCAACAAAACGCTTAAACACTTTAGCAGACGATGCTCTAGCTCTCAGCTTGGGTTGGAGTCATCTTTAAAGTGAGAGTACCGTACACAAAGTGGTGCACTTCGTCTTTGCTTCACACGTAGCGGGGTGGTGATGTGGGTTTGGGTTTGTAACAAGTAGAAGAAAAAAAACTTTTCCCACGATTCTGCCACGACAACTCAGCGTTAAGATAGAGTTTTGCCGGCGGCAGTCTTTGAGGTGATGCGTTTCTTTATGGATTTTGTTATTTGATTCGGATCACGCTGAACGTCACGGGTGGCGATCGGTTTGGCGGTTTGTTTGTTCTTGCGCACGAGTGTTGGCTACACGTTAGTTGTGGTTAACTTTTCTGGATCACCTGAGTGAATATGTTCAGCTGGGCAACGAGCGCTGTGGAAAAGGGTGGTGTACATTTTATTCGTTTTCTTTTTTTTCTCTAGAAGCTCCAAATCCGACAAGAGTAACTCGAAGGGTAACGGTGCATAAAAAATCAATCAATGTTGTTAATGAAAAATTTCTGGAACACTAATTTTACAAGAATAAAACCTTCTAATTGTAGTTATAAGACAAAAAATAGGTTAAATGTATGCATTCAATCTTTAAGCTATTAAAGTTGTTTAAAGTTGTTTACTCAGTCATAAATTACCTCTTATGGCATCTAAGGTTTGTTTAGAAGAGGTCGCTTTTATTAAAAGCGGATTTATTTGAAAGTTATATCTGGATTGTTTTTTATTTCTAAATCAGATTAAGTAAGATGCCGATAGAAGAACAAGTTATTTTATTCCAAATCAGATTAAGTAAGATGTCGTTAGAAGAACTTTTTTTGCATGATTCAGCTATCAATGGCTTCTACAAACATTGACGATATAATAGTTCAAGTTTTTTTAAAATGATTTTTTTTCTGGACAATAATTCCAGTAAACATAGGAAACTAACTCTAAAAATCATGATTCGTAGTGTATGACTGTTTTTCATGCCATTGTTATGCTAACACTTAGCCACAAAAACATATATTAGCCTCACTAGTAATAGAACAATATCGCATGCAAAGAAGCGTTCCTGACAGAGTCTGAAAAAAAGGTTTCATTTTTTTTTAAACGGTATCCTAACATTTTTTCTAATTAATTACATCGTTCACGCTTGTCTTATCCTAGTGAAACCACTTTCCCGGCATACTGGCTCAGTCGTAGGAAGCAAGGATAGTCTGTCCTAAAAAAAAATGCTGAATGAGTAAGGATTGTGAATTATTTCAAGAGCACCGAAAGCTAGGCAACCCTTGCCTAGCCTGGAATGAAGGAATTATCCTGGAGGCAACAAAATCAGCCCATGTGCAGCAGGACACCGATGGTAGCGACGTTCTGCTGAAGAACGAGTTTGTCTTAATTTACCCGCAATTTTTCATTATTTTCCGGAGTTTCCGGTTCATTTGCGCGTATTTTCTTGAAAGCAATGCTTGGTTTTGGTTTAAGATGGTAAGTGTGAGGCATTATTCTTTCTTTCGTAAAATTTTCATTTTCTCCGGTAGCATTTTTTTCGTCGGCTTCTGTTTGTATGTTCCGTATGCCGTTTTGCATTTCTTGACCGTTGTTTCTTTGCAACGGGTGGACAATTTTACTCTTGGTAGCTAAGACGTTTGTTTCCCGTTTTTTTTTACTCTTTTTGGCGCTCGGCAATGGGACTGTTTGCCGAACAGAGCGTCGGGTAAGTATGTGTGGTACCATTTTTTTTTGGCCAGAGTTAACGGTAGCAGTTGATACGGCCTGCTTCTTATAGGTTTTACTGCTATCATGTCGTGTGATTAACGAGATGTAGGTGTTATTTTTGTGATATAAATCTTCTGCAACAAAAACTGAGCAGGCAACAAAAAAAGAAACAGAAATGATGATGGAATATTTAAGGAAAAGAAATTATTCGTTCTTGTTGTTCGTATTAAATAGTTATTATTTGCGTTCAACGAACCTGCTGTTAAATAGACTAAGCATCATAAAACGTTCATGCACTGAACATTTATTGTAGAATTTGATGTAGTAGAATGCATTATGACTCGCAATGTACTGTAGTGAATATTTCAAAGAACGGTATACCATACAAACAATCACAACTCAGTTCAAGGTGTGATAAGTTATCCAATTCTGGCTCGACAGCCTTGGGGTGCTTTATTTATTGAATAGACAGATAAAACGAGATTACAATCAGTTTCTACGTCTCCTGAGGATATGAGACGGGAAGTTTCTGTTTCATACGCTATGGATAGCCTAAAGGTACGGTTTAGGAACATGGGAACGATGGAGATGAGGGATATTATTTTACTGAATTTGTTAGGGCATTATGTTGGGGCATGACATGACAATGTAGAAAAAAAAAATCTACAAATACAAGTAAACACATTTCGAATTTCTTGGTTTAATATTTAGCTCAACCAGTCGAAATTTTTACATCTAAATATCCTGTAGTCTATTTGGATGTGCGGTATAAAACATTTTTGAGGAATAAAATACGTTCGATGGAACATGACCTATATTGGTTGTTTGTTGAATAATTGAACGATAATATATGCGCACACATTCTTCTGCAATAAATTTACCGATACCAAACACTGCCTCAACGTGCACACTCAATAGCATCGAACGGCTTACATTCCCACCGGAGGAGACTGTCAATCGTAAAGATCTCGCTCCCTCTTCCAATTTAGAAGTTTAAACGAATGTGCACACGAATGTGCGTACGTGCTTGAAGTTTTCCGAAACACAAAGGTATTCCTGCGCGTTGCAAACTCAATTTAGATGTTATGAGATAAATTTCCCGCTTCATCAATGCAGTATCTCAGCCGCACCATCGCATACTTTATTGTGCCTTTCTCTAATAACGCCAGTACGAGGAGCCGACTTTAGCAGGTACGTGGATGTACGCATAGTACGAAAAAATTGGAGCATAATTTAAAATACCTGTAGTGTGGATTAACATACGTTCATATTCCGGAGCGTTGTAACGCGTATGAGTTGTGCTATGGAAATACGTAGCGAAGAAAACATTTTTTTCCACGATGATTGAATGGAAAGTTATTGACTTTGGCCAGGGAAAGATATCGAATATAGTTATATTGAAGGAATATCGAAAATTTCTGAATGAAATATCGAAAATTTTCAATGTTTGTTTAGGAAAATGATATATTTTTATGTATGTAATTATTGTAAATGAAGTATCGTAATCACAGGATTGTTAACATGCTATGTTCTTACAATATCATACATCAATTTGGCACAATTTTTTGTTGTTGAACCCGTTAATTGTTCAATCATTTGAATCAGTTCAGATATATAATCCTCTCCTATGAGCAATAGTACATTCAGAGCAAAAATGTTTATTTACTGTTAATACACATGCTTACAACACAAAACATACTCTTGCCCGTTCAATTTTCAAATTCCAGAAGGGATGGAAAAGAAAATTGGTATTTGTGGTATTCGACAAACGGATACAGGGAAGGTGATGAAAGATTTAGATTGAATAAATTGCGCGTGTAGTGGGCAACCCTCGCTACAGCGTTTTTTTTTTATATTTGTTATGAGGGTTCGGCGAGAGTACTGGTAAATTGAGGCATTACGGTTAACGATGCAATAAAAATCTGTCTCGTTGCGTTCAAGAGCAGAACTTAAGAGTGAAAGATTTGAACAACACACTAGATGAAAAGTTTGCGTGATTTCGATACAATTATGTTTTATTTTGGTCTTATATTATCTTGCAAATTGATGATTTTTAAAAGTATTTTCTTCTAGTTCTTGTGGTAAACGGTTACAATAGTAACAAAACATCCTATACTAAGGACGCATTTGTTCGCTTAGGGTTGTTTAGTCTATATGAAAGGCATGGTGAGAAATATCACGGCATAATAATATGTGCCGATGAGTTGTTACCTTCCGATATTGATTTATTTTGTGCAACGCAAAGTGTTGTGCATGCAAAAACAAGATCGATTCGACGTACTACTTAAAGGGAACAACGCGAACGCGGATCTGAAAGGAACGCTTCCACAATGATTTCGGCTATTATTTTTCTATGGACAGATAATGATACCGTTGCAAAACAGAGGCATCTTCGGCTTGTGGTTCGAACCAGTGAAGGCCTCCGTTCGATCAATGTTAAAGTAAATAGATGCACAGCGAAGGTAATGATTGAGGTTTCGGTACAAACAACTGGCAGCAAAGTTGTTGCGGACTGTGGGTTGATGAGCGCTAGGTAGGCTGCAACGGAGGGATATTTCACTGGACTAACTACTCGCCCCACTGTTGCTCGGTGATCAAGTCGGCAAATCATCACATCATCGAATGGATTGAACGTGATCAAAGAATGAAGTAGTGATGGATCTGCTGATCATACACGTGATCTATTAATTATGTATATCTTTTATGCTTTCTCCTGGAGTTCGTGCTGTTCTTCCCCTTTTCATGATTTGTTTGTTTGATTGTCTATTGGGGTTTGAGTGTGTTGGATGATGATGGTTCGTGAGGTTAACTTGCCGATGACCAGCGGCTGCGACGACAGCGATCGGGCCCGTCCAGAAAATGGGAAAGCATTGGGCGGCGACGACAGTGTTCCTTGGGGGAGGCTTGAGATTTCAATTTGCTTTTTTTCCCGCGCTCAGCCATAAGAGTTCACCAGGTCAGCAATGTGATCGATCATGCGAAGTTGTAGCAATTTTATGTGGAGAGAAACGAGCGGGGCTGAAGCAACGACGAGATAATAGCATACAGTAACAGAAGAGCTTTAAGATGTTAAGGACGATTTGATTGAATCTGAATCGATTTGAAGCAGTTTGTTTGTTATAAAAATTTGGAATAAGTTTCAATTAGTAGATATGTATTATGAAGTAGTAAAACTGTGTGAATTTAATGAGTTTGGCTACCTTACTAAAATTAGCAAAACTCGTAAATTCAGTAGAAATAAATTTAAATCTGGGAAATCTGGGAAAATCTGCAACATATTTATTCTACGCATCTATACAATGATTACAATGTTTTTCGCGAGAAGGCTTATAAACAAAGATTCACAGCCCTAATGCTTTGGCAAAACCTTTACTCATATATATATTGCTAGGCAGTATAGGCATTGACATATTTCTCGTTAGGTATTTTAGGAATGTTTCCAATATTTGACAGCTTTCAAATTACTTTACCAGATTTACAAATTCACAGCCTTAAAAGATAAATGAATTGGTACTGATTGATTTAATCTTACAATGCGATCCAAAACAACTCTCATTAGCGAGGTGTGACAAACCTGCTATGCCAGTAAAAGTAAATCTAGTAGGTCGATAAAAAGCAAGACCGAATTTTTTGTGATCAAGCTGTTATTGGAACATGAATGATAATTATTTTAATTTATTTTGACGATGTACTTACCAATTTTCTTAATCAGGTTTTCAGTGTTGTTAGGTATATGGCAAATAAACTAATAATTGTGTTTTACCGAGGGACGAGGAACGCAAATAGAAATTTAACATTTGAGAATTGTTAAATAAGACAGGTAATTAATGCTGTTCTCATTAATACATATAACACTAAATACATTTTTATGACATCTTCTAATGTATGCATTTTTGTATTTTGGAATGTATTTTTAAAACAAATTTAAATGAGTTTTTTAAATGTATTTTTAAAATAAATTAAATGTTTCTTTATTCACAGCAGATGAGAACTCACTGCCTGAACCAAGTAATTCGGTAAGACTCGTACTGTGCAGTATTTGCTCTTCTCCGCGTACTAAGATACATAAATTTGTTCGCGCTTATATCCCAGTGCTTCAAAGTGCATCTCTCGGATCATCTGTGGCTACGAATATTAAGGCGGCGCAAAGTGTTTATTAAATTATCAAAAATCTTAATGGCCGTGTAAGTGCACATACTTTAACGAGCGAATGCTCATCGAGCAGGGCTTGGTAAACGGCGAACCTGGCACAAGATTTATTCTTGTTACCCTTTATTTGGCCACTCTAGGCGTCGTACAGCGTGGGGCTACAATCGCCCGGTGCGTTTCACCGTTCCTTTCTCGAGTTCGTGCCTTTGCAGCATAAGTTTTTCGAAGCATAAGTGAGGGGTGTCTGTGCAAACATTACTTCTCACATGATTTGGCCTCCTTCTTATCGCTGATTAATATGTGAAGGAAGAAAAACGAGACCACATTGAGCAGACGGGGCTGGCAATTGAGTTGGGCAGTTAAGTCGGGGTTCACACTGAGAACATTGCTCTTTTCGCCAACATTAAAGCTTCCTCCCCCAGTTATGATCACGCACTTGGTCAATACTGGGTACTATCATAATTTCGCTCGTGAGCAACTACTTCAGACTTGTTTGGAGATGGGCACATCGCGTTATTGAAAACATCCAACTGGCGGCCTAAAGAAAAGTCAGCGCATGTTTGCTTATAGCCCAACATTTTTTTAGACAATATTACAGAAGTTTAATAAGGCAGCTTATAATAAATTTTTTTCCACACTTTTAGGGAAATTATTTATTGAAATCAGGTGTTAATCAAATTTTTGCCTATTATTTGAAACGGTTTGCTCATAGTTTTCGTAGTGACAGCCGTACGTTCGCGTTTGGTTAAATATGCCTGACACACTACCTTAAAGCATCTCATTCCCAAGCTGTCCTGAGGCAGAATCGGAAACGCAACAATTTTCCCGGTCCATTCGGGAATACGTATGAAATTCGATGTTAATCAAACACCACCATGCGAAACGTGGCAAAGCGCGTCTACCTTCGAACCTTGTTGTAGATGGTCAGCACTCCGGCACCAACGGTTATGCGCCTGACGAGAGCTATATTTAAGGAATGGATAAATAATATTTGACATGTAATAAAATAAATACCATGCAATTAGAGTCAGTGATTTATAAATCTTGAATAAAGAACAAATGGGTAAACCGGTGAGGCTCGAGTGGCAACATGCATCGTGTGAGAGAAAGAGGAGGAATTATTTCGTGCATTCATTCACGCATAGTCTTTGGATCGTAACTCGTTGGTGTAATTTCTTTTTAAACTGTTCATGTGGAAGCCAATATTTATTTCAAAAAGATTTGTGTGCTTGTATATGATCGAACTGTACTCGAGTGGATGCTACCGTCATCATCAGATTGGCAGTGAAGGGTTTACGGGTTTTAACATCATTATCAACGAGTTGAAATCGCTTTATGGCATTAACCGCTGAGTTTTTAACGTTTATGTATAAAACATCGAGGAATGATTTTTGTTTAGAACAAAAGGAGTTTCCGGATTAAATAAAACACAATAATAACTAACTTTGGCTAGCTTTGTTTTGAATATATTTTAATTCTAGCTATTATGATTGTATTAAATTTGTAACATAATTAATTAATTAACAAACATCGTTAACCTTTTAAATTTTCTTGGTTTCACCTAATAGTTATGACAATGTAATGAGGTTCCTGTGTTAGTTGTTGCAGTACGATTTCTTCATTACTATGTTTAAAATATTTGGCAATTGACAAGGAAAACTGAGCTATTAGCGGATATTTTGAAATTTTTTGATGCTCTTAAGCTTATGCATGAAATACTGGTACCACCAATTGTTGTTATGACTTTTGTAACAGTATATTATGTTAAAACATGAATGATGAATGTTGATATATTTATGAAGTTTATGCTAGAATGTTCAATAACTTGAACAAAAAATTGGACAAACATCCATCTTTTACCAATGAAAATTTTTTAGATGAAAACTCTAAGAACTAGTTTGTTAGCCGGCTTGTTGTAAAAAAGGTAAGAATTTAGCGCTGCTGTGGTTGATTTTTAACGAACTACTAACATTTACAAATGATATTACATGTATCATTATTGTGGGTGATTAATCATTAGCTTCACTGCTTTTGATAAATGCAATTCGATAATTACAATGAGTAGTGTATAGAATAGAAAAGCAAAAAAAAAACAAAGACTGTTATTTTAAATAAGTTCAAACTCCCATGTTCAACAATAATAATAATCTTTCATAAAAATATCAGTTTTTTTTACCATCTGCTGCATCCAAATCCGGTTGCACATTTGCACGATATTTTATCAAAATTTAGCCTATTACATGCAATTTAGCCTACTACAACAAATAGCATTTATTTTGTACATGCTGTACTGGTTTAATACGTATGATTCAACACTCGATGCATCTAATTTCTTCCAACCAAATTTTCCTTTCGGTTTTGATATATCTTTGATTGAATGAAATTAATTGATGCATTTGTAAACAAATACCAATCGAACCTAGGGATCGTAAAGCTAGAATCAACATTATTGATCAACATTTTTCCATTATCTTTCGTTACGCTCGAATGCGAGCATATCGCGATGAATTAGCAAAATGTTGTGACGAACTATCGCATTGAAATATACCCAAAAGCAGAAATAAATTCAATGGATATGCTTTGCTTATTACTGCCTCTTTTTCCCCTCCCCAGCCTCCTTGCTAATGGTACCACATCCGACCGATTTACATACACGAACCTGTGTCGGAGAGAAATACCGCAGGCATAAGTATGAGCAACCGCACACGAAACAACGATAGCAACATAAGTAACGGTGTACCAACATCAGCACGTAATGCAGAAAAGACTGCCGCCGACCAAGCAGCCGTCAAGTGGCGATGGATTATGATTTACGTTTCGGTTGTACCGCGTTGCCGACGACGGAAAGTGACGGATGAACGGATGACGATGCAGATGGCAGAATGACGAAAATGAAAGACAAAAACCACAATGTACACAGCGCACTGTTATGAAAACGAACGAAAATCTTACCATATTTCACATAACACTCGGATCGGTCAAATCGGTCTGCAAAAGTCTGCAGCACATGGTGGCGTTCAACTCGAACTGCGGGTTAGGGATTGCATCGTTCCGTTCCCACGTCAAACACTACTGACATTTCCTAGAGGCATTCGGGTAGAAAATTGTAAGCAAACTAGCAGCCAGCGCGTTGTCGTGTTGTCTGCCAAGAATCATGTCTACAGTGGTAGCTTCTGTGCATAGCTTCGTGCTTGTTGAAAGAATCTTCGGCGATTCCAAGGTACGGACATTATATGGCCACTTGCGCTACGGTATAGCTTTCACGAAAGCAGCGAACCCGTCGTCGAGAGGATTTTGAAAACCACCAGTAATGTACCTGGTGAATTGTTTGCGAATCATATTAGCTTGATAACTATCCTCTATTACTACTGTTAGTTACTAGTTATTGACATGATCCAAAGCCGTTTGATAAGTCGTCGCTCACCGTTTACACGATTGCAGTAGCATAGTAGATACAATTCTATACTTTCCTTCTTGTCAGAATGTCGTAAACTGGTAAGAGCTACCGTAACAAAATATCTTCTGCGGAACCGCTGAGAGTGAGTAAAAACCTTTACTATCCCTTCGAGGCTAAAGGCTGTCTTCTGCTGAACCCGGTGTAAGATTTATGAAATAATATATGATATGATAAAATAAAATAAATGGTCCGATCCCATCCTTCAGCGTGGTGAAGAGTCTGTTATTTGGATCTCAAGCCCGTCCGAAGCAGCAGTTTGTCCGAGTTGACTGAACATGCGAGACAAGAGCTGCAGGAAGGATGGGTGTGAAAACTTTACCGAATGATTCCCTCTGCGTTCCAACCCGCACCAACCTGCCCGGTCGGATAGCTGAGGAAGGTAAAACCCGTGCGTTCTCGTATTACCACCAATATTGTCCTCGTAAACTCGTCGTTATGAGATATGGCCGGCGGTCGGAGAAGAAGGTCCATCTCCTTTCCGTCCGGGGGATGGGGAATCGTTTCCTTAAGGAAGCACTATGGCTTAAGATAGAGCAGCTAACAGGTTTTGTTTCGGCTCGGATTTGATTTGAAACGTATCCTCGGGGGTGATATCGAAACCACATTCTCCACACACGGACAATTCAGTGTCATACGTCCATATTGAACCGCAGCCGTTGAATAACGAAAGAAGAAAACCGACTTGGCTTAGCTCGCAAGACACTACACTGACAGCTTGAACGTCTTCTTGTGCCCAGCTGTAGACTTCCTGTTGTATGCCACGTTCGAATTAGTTCGGAGAGTGGTGGGGGGGGGAGAGAAGATAGATGAAACTGTCCAGGAATGTTGAGGAATAATTTGCATACACGAATGGAGCATACTAACCGAAGCGAGATAAGAAAACATACAAATTTCTCGCCAATAGACATCACTTTTTCGGGTGACATTTCAATCATTCACCCATGGGTGTGGCAAACGTTGCCCACACTTCGGGATAGAATTACCTTGCCCGGTTAGTTATGATTGAGGGCAAGCTGATTGGGATGAGCAAATTACACACTGACCGTGAATTCTTCTGTCCCATGGGGACAAAGGGCCGATGTGTCACCGATGACAAACGCAAGGGACGGGAGTTTATACAGAAAAGGAGAGTTGAGAATGTTGAAGCGGTGTGCCATCAACCTGAACTAAATCGAAGTTCGTGATTTATGCTGGGTTCGGTGATGATTAATTTGATTAGCCTTTTGGAATCAGTTTTGCGGTGTGGGTGTGAGTTGAGCTCAGACGGCGTGATAGCAGCCGGCTCTGGCCCTGACGGACTCCAGAACTTCAGAATGACATAATTTATCCGAACGGTAGCGACTGTCGCACGTACTGAGGGATGTGCTGTTTTATTGACACTGTGGATCAAATTTAACAACGGTATCGTGTAGAGAAACAATATGTTCGTTTATTGGCAAACGGTAGAGTTAAAAAGGGGAAAATATATTTTGACATAAGTAAAAAAAA
>JXWZ01000234.1:0-14795 GCA_000956215.1 Anopheles farauti No. 4
GGTGGAGAAGCCTTGAACGAAACGCAGTACGGTGCGGGCATCGTGGCACGCGGAAAACATTGGCTCATCTTCGGTTCTGCCCACAAAGACGTCAGTCCCACACTGCACGCGAAGGAACGCTTCCTCCAGAACAAGGTGCTGCTGCCCAGCTGGGCGTTTGTGAACGCCGCTGATAATTCCCTGACCTATGACGATTACCTATCGAGCTTCCGCAACATTTACTCCGCTATCGCGCAACAGCTACCACCGAACGTGAACTTGCTCACATTGGAACCGTGGAAAGATGGCACGGTGCTGGTACGGTTCGAGCATCTGTTCGAGAAGAACGAGGATCCCGTCTACTCGAAAGCCGTTCGCTTCAACGTCCGTAGCGTGCTGTACGCGCTGAACATCGACAGCATCCACGAAACCACGCTCGGCGCTAATCAGTGGAAGCAAGACTCGCAGAGATTGCGGTTCAGCACGGAATCGAATGACGTCACTTGGCCGAAGGAGCAAGTTGAGCGTGTTCGTGTTGCACAGGACAGTACAGACTTCGATATAGAACTGCAGCCGATGGAGATTAGAACGTTCGTCGTGAAGCGACGATAAGGCTACAAATGGAACTGTATAAATAAATAGTGAGCAAATTGTTTAATAGACAAATATAGCAGCAAGACTGATGAATTTTTGACATTTTTTTTCATTTTGAAAGACAAGGGAAGGGAGATGGCACTTGGCGTATGTATAAGACGTACAATACAAATTCAAGGATGGTTTTCAACTACTCGAACTCATGAAAATATTAAAATATTCCACAATTATTTAACCACGTTGCTAAATGTATGACAAAAAGTGAATTTAAACGTATTGTGAAATAAAGATTGAAATGATTTACATACTTCACTTTAATATTCTTCTCATTTAGGTCATCGCTTTGCAAGGCGCTTTCACAATCCGTGCTGTTTATCAGAATCATCATGCAATAACATAAAGCTTTAGTTCTGAATAAGTTTAAGCATATCAGTTTCATCACATCAGTGACATACTAAGCTCACTCCATCAGATATCTCCACCTGTTTGTCCCAATCTAATTGGGTCAGTTGCCGTAGTACCGAACGATGTGCAATAGCTCCAGTAACAACAATACTCACATGCACGGTATCACTTTCCATTTCATAAATCTGGCACCAACTGCCACGATAACGACCATCAAGAAAAAGGTCCGTCTTATGCTGGTGCGTGCTTACGTTCGATAAGAAAGAGAGTGTTTACAATTTGTACCAGTTGCTCCCTCCTTCAACGGGCTCGTTGGTCTAGGGGTATGATTTTCGCTTAGGGTGCGAGAGGTCCCGGGTTCAAATCCCGGACGAGCCCACCCCATGCAATGGCGATTGTGTTCTTTCAAAAACCGGTCGTTGTGAGCTTTTTTTGTAGATGTAGATAGATGTGATTGGTTGCTATGAAGATGAAGGTACGAAGATGAGTTTTCTTGGAGTGGGGGAAGGGATGGGGTATACTTTTAATTAGTAAATTGTATTACTTCCTTCGACCAGGAGACGCGTTTACACTTAGCGTTACACTTTGGACTCCTTCCACTTGAGCAGCACATTAAATGGTGATTAAATAATACTGCTTCAGGTTACTTATCGCACATTGGCATTCGTTTACGATTGTGTATTACTTTCTCAAGTGAACTGTTTGGCGCTCGATTCGCTTATCCCGGCACTTGACTTGAATTAAGCGCGCCTAGCGTTGAAGCCAATCGTACCGTGGAGCTAAAAAATAAAATGATAATAGTGGAGAAATTGTTTACCAACAAAAAGAGCTTTTTCAAATTTGCTCTCAATTCCGGTGCATTGCTTTCCAAGCCGATCATATTTTGGAGAAGTTTTCTTGAAGCGCGAAAACGAAAACAAAATCGCGAAAACGGCAACAAAATCGCTTCGATCATCTTCACGATCGGCTCTCTCGGTTGCAGTAATTGACGATTTGAAAATCAATTTTTTTGCTGATCGAAATTTCTCGCTAACGCACCAGGAAAACAAAACGAAAAAAGAACGCATGTAGAGCATGTAGCACCGTTCACTTTTCTTTGCGGTGCCGCCGCGGGCTCTCCCCAAAAAGCGAACTCACGGAGAAAAGAGTTCGCGTTCGGTGTATCAATTTCGCTTTCATCGGACGTCTGCACCGGGGAAGCCGCGCAACACGAAAAGGAAAATAAATGAAACCGAAGCAAAAGCGCTGCCAAAAATAACATGCTATGCAAGCCGCAGAACCGTGTGGAAAGGGAAACGATGGGGTGGGAAGAGATTAATGCTGCGCGTGTTTTTAATACGCGATCGGTGCCCGAAATGCCTGCGGGGTTGTGGCGAAGCTATGGAAGGAGACATAGAGGGAATAGAAAATAAAAAAAAACCCAACATGATCCAGGAACGGGAACGAAGCGTAGGTCATAATTGGGATTCAGTGTCAATCGTTGTCGGCGGCGTTTCCAGAAGCTCTCTCTCTGTAGAGAGTCGTATCGCAGGCGATGGAATTGCGCGAGAGGTCTAGCGCTGGACGGTGCCAAAGAGAGCGATTGGGGACTCAACATGATTTGTTGAGATAGCAAATGAGAAACGATTGTTCTTGCATAGTATTATTACCCTATTTCAACAGTTCAATCATATTTGTGTTGCTTTAAAATCATATTAATAACTTATGACTGTTTGAAGAAGTCTAAGTAAGTGTCATATCTGCGATATCTTCCAGAAGGTCCAATATTTAGAAAACTGTTTTAAAAAGATAATGAAAGTTATATTAAAAGAATCTCGATCAGTTCGATATCGTTTTGCCTAACCGTGATAAACATTTTGCCTACTATGATCTCTTCAAAAAAGGTCCAGTGCATAATCGTAAACACCGGCACTCACTGCAATCACTGGAGCACCACCGTACATGTCCGGACTATGTGGAGCAAGTACGAGCATACGTATGTTCAGCTCTCCAAGTTGCGCTCGCTCATTGTCCAGCCAATGGCCGCCCGTTCAAAAGAGAGTGAGTTCTTCCAATTGCATCCACAATCGGCAACACCAGCATCAACATCATCCCCACAGCGGCAACTCCGATCAAGTCGGCCACGAGTGACGGCGCTGAACGGACGTGTGTTGTACGTTGCTGGTGGTGATCGTGCCGCTCGGGTCCGAAGAGTGAAAACAGGTTTCCCGCACCGGATCCGGACCGGATCTTGAGCACGGTGCAGACAGTGAAGCGAAACGGGGGGAAAATACTAATAAAACCGGGAGCACAAGTGCGTGCCAACGATCGGTTGTACAAATCTGCAAAGAAGACGGTGCGGAAGGGTTCCCTAATCTGCGTATTTGTTCGACGATTGTGACAGACTGTGTATGATGTTGATTGGCCGGAGAGTGTCGCTGCCGTTTGCGATCGCAGTGCTGGCGGTGTTGGGCATTTCGATCGACCTACGGCCCGTTTCCGCAGGTCCATGGCGTGAGGGAGTGCGTCGGAGTGATAATGCGTTCGTGAAGCGTCTGTCCGACAGTGATGAGTACCTAGAATTTGGACGAAAGTTGAAACAGTCGTGCGGATATGAGGTGAGTGACCGACCGGTTGAAATCGGTGCGTCAGCGCGAGCTGATGAATTAGATTTGCTTTGGGAAGTCTCAACAAGAAGATTGCAACAGACTTTAGAGCACCGCTGAACAAATCGAAATTTGAGTCGCCTGTGGAGGTGAAGCTACCAAACGGAATGCCTGGCCGATGGAAGAGATAACATCGCGAACGACTTTGCTGGCTAACGCAGTTTACGAGCTTCGCTTCGAACGTGTTTGTTGTTGTTTTGCTTTCAAACGATAAGCTAATACATTTTCCACTTTATGGCGGTAATTTTTTGTTGCTCTTTGGCTGAAACTAAAACCCTCCCTGTTCGGTGGTTTGAGTGTTTACATTCTTTAGCACTGGCTGTAGTCACTTTCGCAAATACTGTTTGACAAAATAGCCATCCTTAACCTTACGCCATTAACTATTTCTTCCCAACTGTCCCGCAGTCATGCCCGAAACCGAAGAAAAACATGCTGAACGTGCATTTGGTGCCCCACACGCACGATGACGTCGGCTGGCTGAAGACGGTCGATCAGTACTACTACGGAAGTAGGTGGAAACCCTGCGGCGAACGGCCGTTCGTGCTCGATTAATCAAAGTTGAACTTCGTCGGCGCAATTTGCAGGCAAGACGACGATCCAGAAGGCGGGCGTGCAGTACATCCTCGACTCGGTCATACAATCGCTGCTGGCCGACCCGGAGCGCAAGTTCATCTACGTCGAGTCGGCGTTCTTCTTCAAGTGGTTCAACGAACAGACGCGTGAGCTGCAGCAACAGGTCCGCACGCTCGTCGACGAGGGACGGCTGGAGTTTATCGGCGGTGCCTGGAGCATGAACGATGAGGCGGCCGCACACTATCACAGTGTGGTGGACCAGTTCACCTGGGGCTTGCGGAAGTTGAACGACACGTTCGGGGTGTGCGGACGTCCGCGGATCGGCTGGCAGATCGATCCGTTCGGACATTCGCGCGAACAAGCTTCACTGTTCGCGCAGATGGGCTACGATGGGCTGTTCTTCGGGCGGCTCGACTATCAGGACAAGCGCGAGCGAATGACGCACAAGCGGGCGGAGATGATCTGGAAGACGAGCGAGAGCTTGGACGATGGGGACCTGTTTACGGGCGTGCTCTACAATCTGTATCAGGCACCGCCGGGCTTCTGCTTCGACATTCTGTGCTCCGACGAACCGTTCATGGATAGTCCGTACTCGGCGGAGAACAATGTTAAGGCGAAGGTGAGATGATGGGCGATCGCAGCAAGCGGTGGCATACTAATACGGGGGTTTTCCGTTCCGGACTCTTTTGATAGGTGGATAAGTTCTTGTACTACGTGAACCTGCAGGCGGAAAGCTACCGGACGAACAACATCCAGCTGACCATGGGAGGAGACTTCACGTACATGGATGCGAACGTTTACTTCAAGAACATGGACAAGCTGATCAAGTGAGTCCAGGAAGGTCGCGCTGGTGGTGAAGAAAGAATTGTCAAAAAAAAACAAAAACCCTTCCTTCCAGATATACGAACGCACGGCAGGTGAATGGTTCCCAGGTGAACGTGTTCTACTCGACACCCTCCTGCTACCTGAAGGCACTGCACGACACAGGCATCACGTGGCCCACCAAGTCCGACGACTTCTTCCCGTACGCGTCCGATCCTCACTCGTTCTGGACCGGGTACTTTACGTCGCGGCCCACGAGCAAGCGGTTCGAGCGTGTCGGTAATCACTTCCTGCAGGTTTGCAAACAGCTGACGGCCCTCGCACCGAACCGGCAACCGCACATGGAACCGCACCTGAACGTGCTGCGGGAGGCGATGGGTGTGATGCAGCATCACGATGCCATCACCGGGACGGAGAAGCAGCATGTGGCGAACGATTACGCGCGCATGTTGCACCGTGCGGTTGGCGCTTGTGGTGCCAACACGCAAGCCGTACTGAATCAGATCGTCGACCCGAAGTCGAAACGATCGGCCCGATCGGGAGACGGTTTGCCGATGGAGCATCCGACACCGTACCCGAAGTATACGTTCGCGTTCGAGTCGTGCCCGCTGTTGAACGTGAGCCGGTGTGAGCTTACGGAGGAGAAGGACAGCTTCACGGTGACGTTGTACAACCCGTTGGCTCACGCTGGCCATGAGTACGTGCGCGTTCCGGTCAGTGGAGGGCGCTACATTGTGCGTGACTATCGCAACGTGGAGGTGTCATCGCAGATGGTGCCCATCCCGGAGTCGGTGTTGAGCATCCCGTACCGCTTCAGCAATGCAACGTCGGAGTTGGTGTTTCTCGCCAACGAGCTGCCGCCACTCGGGTTTAAGTCATATTATGTGACGCGCGCAATCGATACGCTGGATGACTTTATCCACGAGGCAGCTGCGCCACTGCAACCTGCTACGCCAGTCGCAAACGAGGTGCTGATAACGCGCTGGCAGTCACAGGAGGTAACCATCGGCAACAAATATCTGAACGTTTCGTTCGACAGCAATGGCTTCCTGAGCACGATTACGATCGATGGCGTCACGAATCGGTTGCGGCAGACGTTCGTGTACTACGAGGGCGCACTCGGGAACAACGAGGAGTTCCGCAACCGGTCGTCCGGTGCGTACATCTTCCGCCCGAACGGCACGGAGAAGAGCGTCACGGAAGCGGTGCAGGTGAAGGTCGTCAAAGGACCGACCGTGCAGGAGGTCCATCAGGTGTTTAACGAGTGGATCAGCCAGGTGGTGCGCATCTACGCCGACGAAAGCCACATCGAGTTCGAGTGGATGGTCGGACCGATACCGGTGGCGGACGGTGTGGGCAAGGAGATCGTGTCGCGGTTCTACACCGCCGCCCAGTCCGGCGGTGTCTTCTGGACGGATGCGAACGGGCGTGAGATGATACGGCGCGTGCGCAATCACCGCGACACGTGGAGTGTTGACCTGCTGGAGAAGATCTCCGGCAACTACTACCCGGTAACGGCGAAGATTGCACTGGAGGATGACAATTTGCGGTTGGCCGTGTTGAACGATCGTGCCCAGGGTGGGTCGAGTTTGGAGGACGGTTCGCTGGAGCTGATGGTCCACCGGCGGTTGCTGCATGATGATGCGTTCGGCGTGGAGGAGGCACTGAACGAGCAGGCGTTTGGGAGGGGATTGGTGGCGCGCGGTAAGCATTGGGTAATTTTCGGCGCGAAGAAACCGGTCAGTCCGACGCCTGAGGCGCGGGAGCGTTTCCTGCAGAATCGTGTGCTACTACCGAACTGGATGTTCTTTAGCGACGTCTCCGCGTCCAAGTACGAGGACTGGCAAAAGCAGTACACCAACATTGTAAGTGCAAAACGGAATTTGCGAATTTGTGATGGGCCTTTACTAACCCCATTGTGTCCTTTTCCAGTACTCTGCCCTTTCGCTTTCGCTTCCCCTGAACGTCCATCTGCTCACGTTCGAGCCGTGGAGTGATAATAGCATTCTCGTACGCTTCGAGCACCTGCTGGAGAAGGGCGAAGATCCACTCTACTCCAAACCGGTGCGGTTCAACATTCAGGACGTGTTCCGCCAGTTTAGCATCGAAGAGGTCCGGGAGACGACACTCGCCGCCAACCAGCTGAAGGAGGACTCGAGCAGGTTGAAGTTTAAGCCCGACCCGGACTACATTGTGTACAACTCGATCAAGAGGGACCTGGCCGCGGGACACCCTTCACCATCGCCACCGAACGTTCAAGCGACCCGGTCGCCATCGTTGGACGATGCGACGCGAACCGTTTCCGACGATGGGTTGGAAATTTTGCTCAAACCGATGCAGATTAGAACGTTCATCTTTCAGCTAGAGTACAGGCCATAACGAGGTAATTCGTTCGTTCGTTAGTACAAGTAGTTAAATAAACAATCACCACCGACAGCAACGCGTGTTTCTCAGTTGGGAAATGAAAACGGGATCCATCGTTGTTTGTACATCGTAAACCGGGTTTCATTTGCGTCTTAGAAACTAGTAAAACAGCACTAACCAACTTATTGCTAGGCGTGTATTGCAGATTTTGTGTATCACTACTTGATTGATCGATTGATATGGTCGGCTGGCCGCTGCTGCTGCTGCTGCTGCTGCTGCTGGTGCCTGAAGCTCTCAGAAGTCAGCATCCCATCCGGACTGCTCGTCCGGTGGAATGTCTAAGTCTTTGGGGAAAATGTCGAAGTTGGACATATCGAGCGGTCCGCGCAGGTTCGGCTGCAGCGGGGATTTGAGCGTCAGTGCGATCAACCCGTCCCAGTCGAAGCCCTGGAACCATCTGCAAGTACGGGAAACGTCGAAAATTGTGGTTTAGATGCGGTGGTTAGACAGTTCCTCAGCAAGGGTTTTGTGTTACTTGTGCTTCTTGATGTCTTGTACTCCTCCACGCTGGTAGCCTAATCGCTCCGATGGAACGTCCCGACAGAGTCGCTTGATCAGGCTGATTGCGGCGCGCGACATGTGCTTGGGGAAGTTCACCATGTCGATACCTTTCAGGATGATGTTGTACGTTTTCATGGGATCCGCTGCCGTGAACGGTGGGCTGGAAGTGAACAAAAACGCGAGGAGACTTAGTTTTGGATCCACTCCCAAAGAAGCCCACCCAGCAAGATAGTTACATTCCGGTCAGTAGCTCGTGTATAAGAACGCCTAGCGCCCAATAATCGACCGATCGGTCGTGCCCTTTGTTGAGAATAATTTCCGGCGCCACATACTCCGGTGTGCCACAGAACGTCCACGTTTTACTGCTGTAGCCGATGAATTTGGAGAAACCAAAATCAACCTAAAAAAAGGACAAAAAATGAAGTTTAAATTCTGATCAAACATCGCGCTGGGAATGCGTTCGTGGACCGTACCAGCTTCGCGTAACCCCGCGCATCCAGGAGCAAATTTTCCGGCTTCAAATCCCGGTACACGATACCGCGCGCGTGCAGAAAGTCGAACGCTTGCAGGACGCACGCGACGATAAACTTCGCCGTCGAGTCCTCGAACGTGACGCGATCGCGCAGTATCGTCCACACCTCGCCGCCCATACAGGCCTCCAGTAGCATGTACACGAACTTGGTGTCCTTGTACGTCCGGTAAAGCCGGCAGATGAACGGGCTGTGGCAGGCGAGCATAATCTTCCGCTCGCTGTACATGTGCTCCTGTTGCCGTGTGTCGACGATGTGACGCTTCTTCATGCACTTCAGCGCGTACACCTGCGTGTCACCGTTACGCTCGAGCTTGACGAGCTCGACACGCCCGAAACCACCCACCCCGAGGGTGCCGACCACCTCCAAGTCCGTTAAATTTACATCCAGCAGCTCTGCAACGGAAGGTTACAAAGGAAAGCGTTACAAAGTGGCCGAGCAGCGGGCGAGAAGCAATTGGAACAAGCAACACGAAACAAACATAAATTCGCACCTGGCTGACACGAACCCAGCGACGGGTGAGTGTTCTCCAGATTGCGGAAGGCCAGCACCCGCTCCTCGTCACCGTAGTTCTTCTCCTGCAGCTCGCACAGGTCGCCGATGTGCTTGGTGAACGATTCCCGGTCCAGCGTCAGACACTCGACACCGGGCGACATCGCGATGATGTTGGCCGTACGCTTGTCCTCCCTAATGAGCGCCTGCTCACCGAAGTACTCTCCACGGACGAGGATGCGAATTTCCTCGTCCACCGAACGACCTGCACAAAGCGAACGGAACCGTGTGGTTAGAGCGGAAAAAAAGCTACTCCAGGAGTTCGCTGAAGTACGCACCCGGTAGCCGTTGGGTCACCTTTACCGTGCCTTGGCTAATTAAAAAGAATGTATCTCCAGCGGCGCCCTGGCGGATGATGAACGCTCCGGCGGGGTAGAATTCCTATGCAAAAAAAAAAAAAACAAAACATGTTTCAGGATCATTAGTTCCGAGCAAAGGCAAAGTTTCCACAAAGGCAAAGAGATGCAACAATTATTTATGACATGTATGGTACGTGACATCTAACCTTCAGAAGTTTTATCCATAGTAGGCGAGAAACTGAAAGCTACATTAAAGTAAAGCGCCAGAAGCTTCGACCCTTTTCTAAAACCGGTTCTTGAAAAAAGGTGTGACATACGACACTTTTAATGATAGCATAATGATATCCAACCTTTTGAGACTATTTTTGAATTTTAAGGTTTTTTTGGACTTCTTGTTTTATGTCCTGGCTAAACTGAAAAACTTCACGGCTGTGGGATGTAATTTATATTTACACAATGTTCCAGTCCATGGAGAGTTAATGTCCCGCTTCAAAATCCGCTAATGTTAATCGCTTCAAAGACCTTCTTGTCGTAGGATCTGACCGTGCTAGTGACCTTGCTATTTTTTAAAGCTTTTGAACCTACTTTGTTTTATTTTTCTGTGTCTTTGAGCACATTTCATCAAGTCGTTAATTACATCGTAAAGACACTTACCACCTCCAGCACATCCGCAATCTTCGTAAGGACATCGTTGCTCAGGTGCTTCAGCAGTGGGACCGACTTCAAAAAGTTGACGTTCTCCTCAATCCGCTGCATTCCGGTGCGCATCATGATCTGCTGGAACACACGTCGATCCAGGACCCACACGCGGGAATCACAGAGCACTGGACGTGCGTCGGGATAGCAAAATGCGGCACGTTTAGGTGGGATTCCAAAAAAAAAAACAACCCCGACCAACAACTCACCCCTTATCGACGCGGTACGCGTGCAGTTGTACAGTATCGCCAGCTCGCCAAAAGCCCGTCCCGGGCCCATCGCACCGAGCACCTTGCCATCCTTGATCACCTCGAACTCACCGGCCGCCGAGATGTACAGATGCGAACCGGCCTCCCCCTCGTGGATGACGTACTCGCCCTTGCGGAACTCGCGGCTGTACATCGAGTCGACGATCTCCCTTATCTGGAGCGAGTCGATGTTTTTGAAGAAATCGTTCTCCATGATGGCGTCTTTGATCAGCTGCTTCGCGCTGCCGGAGAAAGATAGAGCGAACTGGATTAGATAACGCCCCGGGATGACATGTGCGGGGGTGCCCTGAACCCATACCTGAAGTCTTTCTTGTACTTTGGTATCTTGATGTCGCTCGATTGGCTACCCATCAGGTCGCAACTTTCGCCCGATACGCCCTGCTTCTTCATCGCCTGCAGCGTGATGCCCTTGACGGACTTCATCTGGTGCAGCTTGAAGCTGTTGCCGGAGATGCCGAACAGCTCGGACAGCGGCTGCCCGGCCATGGCGTAGTTTGCCTGGATGCTGGACAGCAGCTCCCCGTCCGCGACATGGTGCCCTTTGTGGGACGGGCTGCTGGATGGGCTGGCCAGTGTCAGCCGCTGCTGCTGGCCGGGTTGGGCATTCGGTTGCTCCAGACTGCTGATCGCTTTCTGCTGGAGGACGCTCTGTTTTGGGGGGGATTAGAGATATAGGATTAGAAATAAAGCCTAGCTTCTTTTCGGACCACACCGTACCTTCAGCTTGTCGATCTCTCGCCGCAACTTGTCGATCTCGTCATCGCGTGCTCTCAGCAGCTTGCGCAAGCCGATGATCTCCTCCTCCAAGCTGTTCGGTTCCGTGCCGCTGACCGTCATCGAGCTGCCGTACGACTGCAGACTATCGCACTGACCGGTTAGTGACTTTCTGCGATCCTCCGTCAGCACCTTGCCCCAAAATTTTACCGAATTCTTCCGTATCTGCGGGTGGCATTAACATAGCACGAGAGATTAACATCCACACCTAGCGCTGTGCTGCTGCGTCGTCGAAGCCAAACAGGTTCGGCGCTCCGTCGCCCGTGGTTAGCACCTTCCCACAAACACGAACACGCACAGACACAGACAACACTTACCCGCTCCTTGACCGGTGTGTCGATATTCGGGACAATCTTGGAGGTTTTGCGCAGCAGCAGCGACGATCCATTACCCATCGGGCCGAGTATGCCGGACTGGATGAGGTACTCCTTGGCGGAGCAATCGAACTTCGACGGGATGACGGGGCTCAGCAGTAGCGACGGTGGGCTCGGCGGGCTGTTCTCCGCACTGCACGTCCCACCCCCAGCGTGCTGCTTGATCGGGACGCCCTCGGTCCGGCGGTGCACCTCACGACCACTGTCGAGCGAGATGCTCAGTTGGCCGACGGTTGGATCGGCAAACAGCCCTTCCCAGCCCTTGCGCCCGGCCGGGATGGAGCACGCGCTGCTCACTTTGGCACCACCACCACTGTTGCTGCTGTTTGATTCAATTAGCACCCCGCCACGGCAATGATCGCTGGTGTCAAGGGTGCTGCTACTATCGTCTGTTCGCTGTTGCGTTGGGTGTTGGTGCTTACGCTCTAGCTCGATTTCAACGCCGGAGGCGTTCGAGAAGGATCCGTCGAAGGAGCTGGTGCAGGTTCGCTGTTTAAAGACAACCTTAGCGCCGTTGGCAGGCTGTTCTGGCCGGGTGGGAGCTGTCTGTGTCGATTCCGCGTCCAACTTCTGCAGAACAAACTCCGGATGAAACGCGTAATGGCTGCCGATGGCGGGCGTTGAAAAGCGCTTGGAATGTGCGGTCGCCGCCGTATGCAGGATCTCGTAGTTCCCGTTCGGTGTTTGGGCCGTCGGGATGAAGGATGTCCGGGTGGACGATGCCCTCACCGGGGCCTCGTTCGCGTTCGGCTCACCGTACACGGTCGTCGGACTGTCGGGGTGCACGAACGAGGCGGGCCTATCGGAACGCGTCCGCACCCGACGTATGTCCTTATCGGACAAGGAAATCGGCCGGGGGCGCGTCGTTCGGTCGTGTGGATCCTCGCTCGTACGCTCGACGGTGCAGCCACACTGCACGTACAGGCTGCCGCAGGTGTTGGACTTCCGAAACCACGATGCACGGTGGTGCGACACCGACGACGGGGGACTCTGAACTGATTGCTCGTTCGGCGGTGGGCTCTGGTCGACCGACTCGAACAGTGACGTGACCGAATTGACGACCCCGGTACCGTTCGCCTCGTTCGTCTCCGCCACCACCGACGGGGGCGACTGTGTTGGTGGCGATTTCGACCGGACGACGACGACGCTGGCCGCGCTCATTGGTGGTAGTGGGCCGCCCATCGTACCCACTAGTTTTCTATTATCACCTAGCTGAATATTTTCCCTCTTAATCGTCTCCATCGCGTCTGCTCCCGTGCCTGCTGCTTACGTTTGGCGTTGGCGTTCTACTTTAACCGGCCGACCTTGGCCGGTCGGGCGGGAGGACGGGCTGTTGCCGACGCGTGCCTTCTCTCAGGGTTAATGAGTAACCCGGCTCCGTGGGGCCAGGACGATGGCATGAACTCTGCGGGGGATTTCGAGAGGGAAGCGGGTGCTCAAAAATTCGCACTTACACGCACGCGAGCCCGGGTTGAAGTACCGCCTGTAAACAGCAGACAAAAATAGAAGAAGAACTTCATGTTAAAATCGAGCAGATGATGGAGCGCAAATTTCACTTTCTATCGGTGGCGCTGTCGAGTGGTACTTTGTAAAGAAGTGTGTAAGTAAAACCCAACCAGAAGAATGTGTGACTCATTGTTTCGCGCGTCTTGTTGTCGATATCGCAATGGATAGGTCTAATATTTACAGACCTGCTTGCACAACGCCATTCAGCGCCATTTCCGGTCGACCAACCGGTCCGTTAATTACTTTTCACTGTATCAACTAATTGATGCCGTGTTAAGAATTCGCTTCGTACGCTCTCGGCACAGGAAGAGTGGTACGACACGTTGCTTGAAGTAGTGAAGCACACACAGACACATTGGATTGGATGTTGTTTTCTCTTCTCGCCACCAGGCTTTTGGGGCGCTGGCATGACTTGCCGGAAAGCAAAGAGTGCGCCGAATGCATCTCAAACGAATTTCGGGGTTAAACGTTAACATATACAGCCCTTTTCTTCCGAGCGTCCGGAGCGGGTAGTGGGTCACGATCTCGCTGCATTTATTCATGTCTGGATTTGACAAAAAACCGCGCTTCGTCTATCAACCCGGTTGGGGATTCTTTTGTGATTCGTAAAACGTCTTTCATGTCCGCTCGCCATTAACACCTCCCAGTGGCGAATGTGAATAGAATTAGAATTAGCATAACAGAGCAACAAGACCTATCGTCTTATCGTGTTCTATCTCGATGTACGGCTGAGTTGTCTCGAACGATCGTGACATTCGAAACAGCCGCTCGCAGTTATCAGAAAAATTTATTTTAATTTGTGAAATAACTTAAACCGATTTGTGGATGGTGGAACGGTTACAACGGTTCGTGCCCTCATTTTATCGCACAAACTCACACGAACGCTAACACAACAAAACTACTCGCTAAATATACGCTTTGAAACGGTTTGGCGGGGCGTGCGGAAACATCCCCCAAAACACGCGTAAGAAGGTGACACGGGAGGAAGGTGAGAACATGGCAAACAAATCGCAGCCACTCCACCAGAACGTGCGGCGCTCGCGGAATCGCCCGGAACGGAGCGGGGTGTTAATGAACGGTAAGCAAAACATCCCGTATCCGATGATCCGAGCACGGGACGGACACGGAGTTGTCCAGATGATTTAGTGGATAAATGTGCCGGCCGGTCGTTGAGTGCGTTTGTGTAACGTAATTTTGATGATATTTATTTACAGCTGTGTGTTCTTTCACTTTTCGTTTCACCATTTTAGACGTTGTTATTTTGTCTTAATCAAGTATGTTTACACAGCGCGCTAATACGTGCTAATTAAATCGAATCGATGAATGACGCTTCAAACAGAAACATAAGCCATCGGAGCGACGAAAGCGTTCGTCCCACTTTCGTCCTACTGCCCTGTCCTTGTGATGTTCCCAAAAAAGGGACGTGTAATCCTAACATCGACGACACGACGGCCACACACAGGTGTATCTTTCCGTTCGATGCAACGCAAAGTTGACCTCGAGAAAAGGAAATCAAAACGCCGCCGCCACCCGCTTACCTTTTCCTGGGTATTCGGCGTGGGTCAAAGTGCTTCCGTATGATTAGGCGTTCATTATAATGGTGGGGTGGTGCGGGCGCGCGCGCTTTTATTGTCACGCACCTCACGAACATGTGGTGCGGTGTGATATGTTGTGAATGAAACAAATACTCGCTTTACGATAGTTCGATCGAAAGAAAAATGGAACAAAATAGAACAAGAAGTATCCACGCAAGCCGCTAGAGATAGAGCCTAGAACGACCTTCCGAGCGTATTCACAACGAAGCATATGGCTAAACTTAGGACCTTTCTCTTAGGTCAAGGGTGTCAAACTG
>JXWZ01000243.1:0-21593 GCA_000956215.1 Anopheles farauti No. 4
CATGCCTGCCGTTTAACCGGCTTTCTAGACTGATTTTACCACCATAGCAGGTTAGTCACTCCTCGCTAGGGGGAGACGGTCCGAATGGGATCATGGTACCGGTCCTGTCGTGTGAAAGACCGGCGCCGCTACCACTACACCACCGGGCCGCCCCTTGGCCGTAAAATGTGTAAATATGCCAAATCGAATAATCGACCATAACTATGAATTTGTCTATACCAGACATGCGTTACAGTGGAGAAATCGGAGGGAAAATATTCGCTCTTTTATAAAGAAAGCCTAACCATTTAAATAAATCTTTCTTTTAGAAAAATAAGGTAAAATAATAAGAAATAGGATTGATGAATAATAACAGGTTGATTGTCAAAATACGTTTTATTTTAATATCTAAACCTGTTTGAAAATGAAAACGGACTGAAATTTTATGATTTCAAAAGCCTCCCTTCAAAACTTCAATGTATCGTTGTACCACTCTGGCCACGTTCCTTTTTGTGCAAATTGTATCCAACCAGCAACTCCCTGTTCCATTGGCTTCTGTTCTTTTGAGAAATGTTTTTTCCTAACCTAAATCACAACCAACCTTCACTGGAACTCACACAAAACTCGGAACCTATCCCACGATTTCCTCTTCACAAAACGACAACCCCCTCTAAATCACAGGCCCGAGAGTATTCCGGAAGTGTCAAAACATGTTACATGCAAGCTGCAGTTCAATGCTTTTCACCTGTCCCGCGCATCGATTTATCAACTACTGCATCGTCTGGTCTCACGGCCAAACACTCGCACGAAATAACCCGACCAACCAGTGAAAGAACAGTTGCCACTTCTGCCGTTGCTCCTTTACGTTTTTCGGATGTGGTTAACGACTGTTTGGTGTAACGTTCTGAAGCGGGGTGGAAAAATGGTGTACCGAAACCATACCCGCACTTTGCAGTATGCGGTAGGTGTCAATATGGTGGCATAACAGCCGTACTGTCCATGTAGCCTTCGGTCGGTTTAGATTCTGCTTGTCACACTGGAAGAAACCACACGAATCGTTTTTTTTTTTTTTTTCGTTGGTATACCCGAACATAATACTTTTCCTTCTGGCCACATTGCAACATTGAAGGACATCACAAAAAATGAAGCAAAATACATGAAATGGAACTAACACATCCACAGCACAAGTTTTTGCACTCTCATCATCGCCTCATGGCTGTTTATAGCCGTTGTCGTACTGTTTGCTGGTTTCGGTTTGTGTTTCTTTTTTTTTCCCTTTGCACTCTACCGTTCTCCCCTTGTAACCGTAATGAGCGTGTTTAACATTCTGCTTTTTAATCTATTTTTCTTTGCTGAATTATTGAAAATGATCCCACCAGCTGCTCGATACAGTGTTGTTTGTGATGGTGGAAGCTTATTTGTCGCTTCATTGGATGTAAATGAGGTGGGAGTGTTTGGTGGGTGGTTCGTGCGATGGACCGTCAGGTGATTATAAGCTTGATTTTCCGGAAGGCTCAACATTGCACATATTGCCTTCTACAATGTGGGACTTTATCATTCAGTCACGCATTGAACCGTCAGCGAAGGGAGATTAAGGAATCAAAACAAACCGGATGAATTATGAGTCAGCGATTCGATGAATTATTAACATTACAAGTTAACTTTTGAACCATGCTTAATTAATTATTGATTGCATGTTAAATTCGTGTGTGTTTATGTATTTACAAGACATATCAAATTGTGATAGAATTTATTAAACTCTGAAGTTTGGATAGTGAAAAATTAACTTAACAGCAAAAAATGTCAACGCTTGATGAGCAATCAATATTTTTACGATTAAAAATCCGGTCTACTTTATTTAAAACACATTCTACTATGTCAACTTTATTTAGCAACTCAATAACAAAACTAATGAATCGTCATAGTATTGGTTGGAAAAACAGGAAACTATGCGCTAGTATGACAGTAAACTATTTGATTAGTAGTAACCATGATTCAAAAATTTGCTTCGAAATTCAATCTTTTTGACAGTGATCAATCGTTGTTTATTTCGACGTCTCCCATGTTCCGGTTCGTGTCCTGCCTAACAAGCCCCAAAGGAGCACCTCCGGGACCGAAAGAAAAAAAGCCGTCAACTCAAGAAACTCGGGAACCAATATCTTGTCGATTGCTAAACAATGCCCACACCGACACGAAAAGCTTGCAAGAAGAAGGTTCCTCTATTGGGGAAACCGAAGGTCGGTCGCAGGTACAACGGGCCAACCACGCAAAAGTTCAAATTTAGATCTAATCAATCATGTTGTAGGCAGTAACGGAAGTTTCGGTACAGGTAGAAAGCGGAAGAAAAAGAAGCACTCACTGCTCAACATCCTTTCCCACCTGGTCCCGTGCCTGTACCTTTTTAGCTGACAGTTTTGGTTGACTCTTCTTCTGACCTCAGCGTACCCTGGAGGCTGGAGGGAAATTGTTTCACGAAAAGTAAGCTAGCCACGGATCAGACGCGGTTTTAGCGCATTGCATTCTTTCGTCCCCCACCCATCCATCCAGGAAGTTGTATGTTTTGGTCGGAACCGGGACCGAGTTTAACATTGTTTCGTAAAAGGTTAGTTAGCACACTTGATGAAATCTCATCAATCTTAGTTAATAACGGATTGCTTGCAAAGAGACATTGGAGTGGTATTTAAAAGCATCGGGATGGGTTTTGCAAATTTAGAAAGCCCAATTTACACTGAATAAAAAATCGTTCAATGAGAAACAAATAAGATATGTAGAAGATATAGTTTACTGTCGAATCTGTAGAAATGCACAGGAGTACGTAGTCATCAATTTAATAATTGATCTCAGAGAGTAAGACAGACTACTTTACACTTTTTTTTTTATAAAATAACGTTTACTGACATGTTGAAAACGTAAAAAAGACAACACTTTACAAAACAAAACATTACATTTATGGATTCGAAATGTAGAGTGATCAACAGAATTGAATTCATCCCACCCAATCTGTTAACAACAACGAATTATTATTATTATTACGATTATTATTATTATTATATTATTATTATTATTATTATTATTACGAATTATTATTATTAAACTTGCCTCTTATTTATATATACAACAATTTATTTATAATATTTTACCAACAGAAAGCAGGTAAAACAAGCATATTTTTGCTAACAAGCAAAGGTTATTCTTTTTGAAGACAGTAACTTTCTTTTTCATATTAATTTTAAGAGAACGTTTCATTTACGCGGTGCTGGCATGTTTAGGACTGAGAAAAGATTATTCGTATAAAAATTTAAGCACGTTGGAGGCTTAGGATTGAAGAATACAAGAATGTTTTTTCTTCACTTCGATTAGTGACAAAAATTGTGTTAACTATCTTACCACACTTTTTACACATATCATATATGTTTACTGCAAACATATCAACACTTAATTAAGTCAATGCATATTTATAACTCAGATCTGTCCCATATTACTCATTAATTTAAGTAAAGTAAATTAATGTGAAATATGACCAAAGAGTATTAATGGATTTAAATACATCTCTTAAGTAATGCAAATACCATAAACTGTTATTTAAAGATAATACGCTAACAGATATTTCAACTAATAATTACTTGATTTAATCAAGAAGATAGTTATTGTGATATTGTTTCCATCTATCTGTTCCACCAAAGTTCGCTTTCGGCTACAATAACCATATTCTCTTTAATGCATAGACAACAGAGGGATTGTTTAATTGGATTCAAAGATTATCATCCACGAAAATTCCTTTCAAGCCACATCCGCAATTTACTGTAATTGAAGGTGAGAAAATTCCAGTCGCTACAACCATCGCCATCAATTATGCAGACCACTGCACCGAACACACAAAACCACCCCGTATCCGTTTAATCGCATTAACCAAAATGCAACCTTACTTCTCACCTTTCGCATCCCACGACGTTCCAACCAGGACACGGCACACTGGTGACGTGCAAATTTCAACACTCCGTGGTTTCGGTGCGTTGAAAGACGGTGATCAATAAATTCTAATGAGATACTATCACCACAGCCCTCCACCGAGGCGGGAGGGAAAGTAATCGGCCATCGGCACCGCAAAAGGTCAATTACCGATCGATCGAAGATGAGATTGCTTTTCGCGCCCAGCCCCGACACGACTCCGGACTCCGGACCAGGAAAGATCAATCGGCGCATCGTGCTAAAAAGAGGTGGACGAGTAAATCTCGCGCGTGTTCGTTTGTTTATCAAAACATAATCGTAAATTTCAAATGCTCCCCTGCGACTCTGCATCCCATTTCGATGCGAAGTTAATCGCATTCGTAGGGATCTTTGCACTCGTGCTGCGTATTTTATGCTCATGCTTTCGTGGATCGCACTCCACCGCAGATTGAGTATAATGTAACCATGGCAATCAATTTGCCATTCCCGACGTGATTGGTTTAAATATCCAATTAGTGTTGAGGTTTCGAAAGCTGGTTTTCATTACACACCGTGTGGCCATAGGGTGGTGGCAATGTGCTCAATTTGGGCGCTTCTGTACTGTATTAAAATGTGGTAAAATGTTACACACTATTTAAGGTACAGCGTAAGGTGGTATTAAACATTTCAATAGCCCTTGTATTGCGAATCAACATTTTTCGTTACTTTATTCTTTACTCTCGTACTCAAACAAAATATTTTACACAAAAACTCAACATGCTTCAAGTGCTTGAAGTCAATAATCAAAAAGGTTCAATTTTTTTTTGTTCGTTGAAACAAGGTGCCTATAACCTTTAGGAATGCAAACCAACATTTGAAACTGGCTACCAAAGCGGGTAACAGGGTCCGTCAGACCCTTTTGGAAGCAAATATTTATCTTCTACCGGTAAAGGTTTGCTTTACTTTCTCGCTTCTGGGTTCGATACCTTTCCGGTTAATATCAATAAAAATGGGTGAAGCGAATTTTCGGTGTGCTTATCACATAGGAACAAAGAAAATGAACTTGCTGTCGTGGAAACGTTCAAGAAAATCATTCGAAGCTGAACGAAATTAATGCAAAAACGATGTGTGTGAAATCGATTCGGTACGTTTGATGTTGGATTTTTTTTTTCATTAATCGCAATCGATTCTTATTTTCCTGCTCTAACTCTTCCAAGCTCAAACGTTAGAAATTCATCATGACATAAGAGGTTTTTCTGTTGCTTCAAAGAAAAACAAAACTAAACGCTATCAATTTACAACCCATGCCACTCTCGTTTCCAATGTTTTCGGCTGTTCATTAATATTTCTCAACTCATTACAAACTGTTCCGAAACATTAAACAACATTCAATGCGAGAGACGAGTCAGGCGCGTGAAAAACTACATTGTTGTTCTTGTCTGTACAACAGACAAAGATATTTTCCTTACTCAAACATCCGAGTGGAGCTTTCAGCAAACGTCGAACACATCGTCCTCCAGCCTTATCGCTCGAGCTAATGCAATTCTCCAATGTTCGTTTCGTAACGCTCAAGAGAAGCTGAGAAAATTAATTACGAATCAATTTATCATTACGTTCAATCGATTTTTCTAACAATTTTTCTCCTGAAACTCACTTTCTGCCACGAGCGGAAGGAGAGCACGGCGTGAGAAAATAAAAACTTTTTCCCTGCTCAGAAGCTCGATTTAATGAGACGGCAAAATCGACTCGTCGGTTGCCATTCAAATGGACAGTGAAATGGGAAGTCTCCTGTTCTGGTTTCTTCCTCCATTCCTTCCACTAGGATCGATTGCTTCCGACGATCGCACACGCCCTGAATGATGTATCGTCATCGATCGAACCGTTGAAACGCTTCTTTTCCTACCACCAACTGACCCAAATGGGTTGCAATTCATCAACACAACCCATGGACGGTGGTTGCATTATCGATGATTTCTCTTCCAGTGCGCGGACAAACGAACGAGCTCCAGTTCGCGTTGCATGCAACATTTCCTCGGGAAGGAATGGGTTCAACGTGCATAAAGGATAAAGGATTGAATCATTTACATCAATAATTAAATTTACATTTTTCACGGCACCACCAAATGCCACTGCAAACGCAACGCCGGCCCACGAAGGGATGGACCACCATGTCAATCTTTTCGCATTAGTAGCTGCTAGCGGTTTCCGGTGGCACTTTGTGCCTTTCAGCTGGAAAGTGGGAAGAGAAACGTGATACGTAACGTGCACCGGAAGAAGCACGTTCGTGTGAACAAATGTGGTGATGGGTTTGATGGAGAGTAAGCAGAGAGAACGAGCATAATATCGAGGTTTATTCCTGATGGCGTGAGCAGCAATTGTCAGTTGTAATTGCTAAGAACCTTTAAACATATGTTTTTCAACTATAGACCTTTATTCGTGCAATTATATCTTTGTTGTATTATACTTTATAATAACATAACAATTTTTTGTGTAGATATTCCCACAAAATATCTTAACCAAAACATATTTTTTTGCAATTATATATATATATACTTGCTTCAGCAAGTATATGTATGTTTTCCGTTGTTTGTCATTAATTTATCTAAACATAAGTGTAGTGCTAATTTTGTTTGCTTTAAAAGCGTGCTGAACAACCACTGAACGTTTCACTATTTGCAACAACACCTTTCCGCGGTTCCGATTCGTGACTCAACACCATTTTCCATCACGTTACTTCATCCTGTGCCACCTGTGGACTGCTGCCAGCTCGGCAGCTACCGGAAGCTCCTGGATGTTTGTATTTGCACATGCAACCATTTCCGTTCCAAACGACTCTAACTCACTAACTCGGTTACGCGGGGTGGTGATATTTAATGGCGCATTTTTCCTCTTCCATGCAAACCAATTTTAATCCGGCACCAGTACTAACGCGACTGCATAAATTAGCGGATAATCATCACGCGGTTGTTCTAAATGAAGTGGAATAGCTACCCACGAAACCCGATTAGTTGCACCAAGCCGAGGTTTATTGGCTACTGGCTGGATGTGTTTATCTAGTAACGAAGGATGTCGCTATGCAACTTTCTCCCCACTGTAGTCTAGTACAAACGTAGAAGGCGAAGAACACTGTTAACGAGCGAGGGATGTAAATACGAGTAGCTGAGCAAGTTCGTTCGCAGTAATGTGAAGAAATGCTGCATTAAAGTAGCTGCTGCTGCGCTTTATCGCGCCGGAGGAAACCCTTTTTCTGCTTATCATGCAAATGATTCGGTGGTGTGAGTGAGTTGTAATGGAAAGGAAAGAATGAACCATATTTCCCATGCCGTCGTATTTTGCGGTTCTCTAGCTGGTCCGGATCCGTTGACAGCTATTTAAATTCATTTGAATAGAAATGAGCTGGCGAAGGGGGAAGGGAACAACAGCGAACGAGAGCGAAACCTAATATGCTGTTGGTTCTTTATTGGCTTGATTGTGCTATGCTTTGCATACGAGAAAATATAGTTTTCCTTAGTGGATGCGGTACGCTACACATTTTTTTCAGCATATACAACACAAAAATATTGTTAATATTTTATGATAATTTTTAAAAGAATTTAATAAAAAATAGAGTGCACAGGCTATTTGTAAAAATAAAAGTTAAACATTTTTGTAACGTGCTGATTCTAAGTGCTTTCAAATTTCAAAAAATCACAATAACTCATGATCACAGTTTTTATAAATAAAGCTTAAGCCCATTAACAACATTGATTTTAAGACATCCAAATCCTGCTAGAAAGACCATTCTCCTCATTGTTATTTATCGATGTCAAGACAGTCATTCTAACCAGTCCGATTCGACCGAAAGACGATTAAGATAAGCGTGTTTAATGTCAGCCAATATCTACAACCGACCGTACCAGTTTTTGCTAAGATCCCATGATCTAGCCAACGAAACAAAAAGACCACATCGTTCTGCTATGACCATTCCTAATGAATTATTTTCCTAGCCTTCCGGAACCGACGATGGTCACGCACGCTAATATTGGCCAACTACAAACGCAGAAGACCCAATGACGATAAAAAAGCTTCTCTTTCGGAATGGGTTTATGGTTGTAAAATTTACGACGGTGCTAAAATTGCCAGTTTTTTTTTCGCGTTCTGTTATACACACTTTTTCATGCTTCCATTTTCTCTCTGTGGCTTTGGCACGGTTGGCTATCCAAATTAAACATCAAATCAATCGTAAGGAGAAAGAGATAATCAGCAATTTTCTTTACTAGCACTGATCAGGCAGGAGATGAAATTGAATGTACCAATTGATAGGATCAGTTCCGGTGCAAATGCAGTCTCAGGAAAAGTGACTTTACCGAGAGTGGCTGTTCGGTTTTACGGCGCGTACTGGGTTATGAGGATGTATTAACCTACGCTAAAAAATATTCGAACCGCACCAACATTGCCGATACTCACTACGCAACGGAGCAATCAAATGCAATTTGTTCACGAGCAAACGAAGCCAATAAATATTAGCTCCCGTCGTAAAGTCCACAATGCCATAGTCATAAATGTGGTAGAGCGGCGGATTTAAAGATCAGTGCGTCAAGATATACGTTCCACTCACCGACATATCGCCGGAGGATTCTTGGAACTGTGCTCTACTAGGAACGAAGCGTTTTTGATAAGGTTTCATAAATTCCGTGTCGCTGGAAATACATGCGGTATGGTAAAATCTGTTCCCATGAACACGGCTACGAATCGAAACATACCAAGAAAGTTCAACGGGTCTAGTTTTTGAGAAATTGTTCTCATCCCAATACGGTGAACATCTCGTTTCGAAGAAGGAAACATTTTTATGACGCTCGAGCCACAAAAGGAACTCGCATTAGCTGTGGAAGAAGTCGTTCCAGTGCGTCAAATTGCATACCTTGGATGAAAGATGCATTTTCACAATCCTGTGTCCTAGCGTAGAAGCGACCGACCAAAGCCAACGTTCACACATATTCACATGGGCCCAAGCTCCTCATTTCGCACGGCAAACGCAACGAGATGGAGCAAATTTATTACCTTCTAACCGAGCTACCAAGCGAGCGGTTCACCAGTAAAGGACATAATCGTGAATGGGTAGCCCTGTGGCCGTGTGGAAATTCAATAGAGCCTCCATCCGTCAGGATATTGGAAGGAAATGAGACAGCCATGCTCACAGGACACAGGTCCCGTTTTTAACGCACACAATGGGTGTCCTCTCCTTCACCCACGTTATCTTCTATATTGTCCTACCGGTGAAGATGAATGTTTACGGTCCACATGCTTTTATGCCAAGCCATGCCTTCAGGAACGGAGGAGGAGTATTTAAACCAGTTTTAAAGGGTTTATTTATGCATATGCCGCCAGCGCAAAGTGTCGTGGCGTGTATGAGAGCGAATGCTTTACGAATGACCATTGATACGGAAATATTTCGCTCCCACCGGCACTCTCGTCCCATCGATAATCCGGAGGACAATTCACGAACGAAGCTACTTAAAGGCTACGGGGCGGTGGAAAAAACGGAGTGGAGGTTTGAAAATGTACCCATGGAGTGAGTGACAGGGTATTACCAGTTTACTTTATCGATCCAGAAGCCAATTGGCTTCAAACTTGACCTGGACTCTGCACAATGGGTCCATCTTTATGTGACCACCTAATAAACCTATAAAGTAATAAAAATTAAAATTGAAATTAAAGTGTATAAATGCTTTAAACATGTTTTGCATAATGAAACTTGAAATCACTTTAAAATGGCTGTGAAATTGTTTAGTGATAAATCCTTGCGATAACTCGAGAATATTACAATGTGAGATGATCACTTTGCAATCGAGGCGAGTTCAGAACATTAAATAAGGCTAGTTGAATATAATAGCAGTTTTTTCAGAGTTGTTTGAGTATATTTTATTTTTATTTGTTTATTTTTTTGTGCATATAACTACATTGTTTTATCCAGCCAACTGAGAGAAGTGACTAAATGAATATTCTCAAATCGAAACAAAAACTTCCATCAAAATTTTCAATCACATAATTGTGGCTCACTATGCAATTTTTTGTCCTTTTCCATCAAATACATAAGTAAATGGAACAGAAATGAAGAAACCACCCATGGATCGATATCGCTACCTCTTATAAAGAAAAGGCCGATTCGCCACGTGTAGCCAGCCACGTGTGCCACCAAAACGTCCGAAGCAACTACGAAAGCATAACATTCGCTTGCACACACGTGTGGTAAAAGTTTTGCCACAGGTGCAACAATGCAGCAAACTGCACTGGACGCCAGTGTTTGGAGACTTCGGCAAGTGCAACAGTTCGATTCGTTCGCAATGGAAACCAGACCGCGCTGAGTGAGGTGTATCGATGTGTGGTCCGATTGATAAAATTTGAATCGTGCACCAGCGGCACCAGTGAATAGGTTAGGGTGGCGAAGTTTGAAAAGTTTATCAATTTCAATTGCAATAGATTGCCCTTTGTTCGCTGCCAACCGGTACGATGCGATGGAGTACTTTCGTGTGCAACATGAGCTGGATATGAAGGTATAAGGTGTTTTCAATACGCACCGTATGCATCGTATGGTGCGCCATTGTCAATCAATAACAATTGTTGCATGGAGAAGTTGGTAAAAGTTTATCCACGGTCTGTGAGTTGCTTAGAAAGCGGATGTGTGTGGGAGAGGAGAATATTTACTTGAATATTTTCTAAAAAGTTATAAACTAAAGTTTATGTTAATATTGACTAAATGTATAACCCATACAACAACTCTTTATTGCCTGTTTCTAAAATTGTTCACTGGAACGATAAAAACGAACGTATTTATAACAACTCTTTCTACATTCGTTCACCAATTAAAACCCGAGAGTTGTACTCGCTGTTTTGTTGCTTTGGTTGTATTCTACTTGTTCTGCTACAGCATATCAATTTCATTCGTATCAATAATGATAGTGTTGAAGACCGTTTATCTTCCAGGCAGATGTTTGGAAAACATACTACTCCCGTTAGCTTGCGTAGATGCTTCCTGAAACCATGGCTCTAGACCGCGTTGACCTACTTGTAGGTGTATGTGTTTTGGAAAAGTTTTGACACCAAATTTCTCTCGCACAGCTGTGCCTTAGGCATTGCAAATACTGCATTGCGATTGATGCCATAACCGTATCGGATAGCAGGGAACCGATTTGCCGCATCACCTCGGTGCTATCAACATTCTGGGATAATTTCATCGAGCGCCTCAGCCTAGCCACTAGGAGGAGGATTCATTTCATGAAACGCCTGTGAACGGGCGGACGAGGATAAAATAACGTCCGAAATCTCTGTGCTTATAAGACCACGCTTTATCATGAAGGGCTTGCATTTGTGAGTGATTGTAGGTACGTTAGAAACACTGGTTCGATTTTAAATATTTTGCATTTCTCACATATACAGAAGGATAGGAATTAATGTTCACATGAATGAGTCATTTCAACTTCAAAGTAGGTTTGCGATACATATGTTGGTATAGCTAGTTTCACCACATTGGAGCTCTCCAATGAAGGTCAAAAACATCTGGTATTCATTTACTCGTAAAAATAGCACTTCATGTTCAAAAGTTCCACTAATATGTTTGAATACACCTCACATTTTATAGCCATTTTATACCCGGACACGTAATAAATAAACGTACATTTTTCAAATATGTATTAAAAATTAACTAGCTATTATTAATTATCTATGCATTTGCTTTAAAACACCAGTTAAGTCACGTGTCTCTTTCCTAAAGAAAAAGACTACCTCATAAGTTTTCGAAGTTTATTAAAAAAAAACGTAAAATAATGAAATTTCATGCCATAACATTCAAACCAGCTGAACTTAATTAAATTATAAGTACACGTTCATCGTTTCGTGCCGCACCTCACAGGCAAATTATCCTTGTTTTCCCAAAAATTTCGTCCCTCTAAACCCAGTGAGGTTTTTATTTACGTCACGCGCGTGTGAAACCACTTTACCAAACCGTGCGAGAGGAATCATGCTCCCGATTGCTAAACATATTAATGTCCCGTGCACGGGATGGAGGCATGCTCCATGCGTCGAATGCATACGGGTGAATGTTTTAGACGTAAACACTTACCCTTATACGCGCACCCGTACAGGCACTCCGTCTAAACGAATTAATACTTTTGCTCACCCGCAGTAAGAGTGCACATACACGGTTGAAACCCGGCCAATCCGCAGTATAAGCTGCAAAAGTGTGCGATAATAATTTTACGCCTCGTGTCCTTCGCGGTCGCCGCGGTCAGTGAGTCTGCTGGCGACCCGGTCCGGTCGACACCGACTGTGGGAGTCGCTGAGAGGAGCGAATCTATTTCGGTGGACTGTGGTGTGGTGTGCTTTATTTGTGTGAAAGTTGGACAATGGTATTTCAACATGCAGCACACGTAGCACGCGTGTCTCCGATTTGTGGCAACACACCGTTTTCGGTGGTCACATGCGTAATCTGATTGCTGGCTTTTCGGCTCGCAAATCGGCGGTCGAAACGAGCATAAGCGGTTGGGCGTGGGAATCAACAAAACGGTCAGATGTGTAAGTATTTTGCTTTAAAAGGGCGAAGGAATTGTGTTGTGAATAGTTTTGAGATGCTCCAATTACCTATTATGATTCAGTGTCATTCTACGTTATAGATGGTTTAAATCAACGTATCTTGAAAAAAAACAGAAATTAATAATTTTAATAAATGACAAATTCGTCACTCAAGGAAATAAAACAGCATCGTTTTCAACGATAATTTTTGTGAATCGATAATGGACAGCAATTGCCACAATAACTACTTTTTTTAATAAATCGTTGTGACCATGACTGCTACCATCATCATTTTGAGCCTAATTGTCGAATAAAATATAACAAACAAAAAAATATAGCATTATTCTCCTTGCCAGTTTCACGCAACTGAAACGAGCACATGGGTGTTCAAAAAAGGAATGTGCATGTGAATGTGCAATATGTGCTACCGTACCGCAATAAAACATTATCGTCTCGTCGACTACAGCTACTCAATCCACACCAAACGGGGCAGAGTATAACGGCTGCAATTCGTAATTAATGGTGCATTACCCCAACAGCGTGCACTAACGTATAACGCACACGACCTGACGAGGGCCAATTTACGATCGGCGCTGATTAACAATTTCATTATTTCCGCAATCGGTGCATGCGGACAGTTTTGATTTGAAAAAAAAAATAAATCGGAAATTAATATTTGCCAATTGAGTGGGTTTTAATGATAAAAAATGTGTTGTTTCCGTTAGGATATACCCATACAGTGTAATGATGTCATTTTTGGATGGAACAACCACGCTTGTTGTATCGCAACGATTACTTGAATAAAATAAACTAAAACGTTATACAACACACAACATTTATTTATTTGTTTGATTAAACTTACTGCAGCTAAAGTGAAGCTAAATGTTGAAATTCCATTTTGGTTGTTTGTTTAAACGAATTATAAATTAGAATTATAGAACACGGTTTGAAACTTGATCTATTTGAAAAATTTAAATGAATTGTAAAGCATTTGCTAATTGAGCTAATTGGTATGGTAAAATTCCATAACTTAGTAAACAACTATAGTATATTAAGATTCATTGCCGTGTAAAATAATACGCATAATCTCAACGAAATCGTTTAGAAACGTAGAAGAAGCTGCCTAAAGTTGGCTATAGTAAGATTATAAATAGAACCGTACAACTTTCTTCTGGTATTGGTGACATTATTTAGCATAACAGCAACAACTAGCGAAATTTTGAAAATACACCAGTATAAAATGAGGAAAACAATTGGATTAAAGCTATTGATACAACAATGTTCGTGTGTGCTGTTGATAAACATAGAAGTTTACAACACCTGGTACAGAATGTGTACAAACAAAGGTCATTAAGTGATGATTAAGTAATGAAATTTCTCATCTTAAGATGACTTTTCTCTCAATCTGCCATTTCGATTGTAAATATTCTTCCACTTCAACGAATGTATCTAAAATGTAAAATTAATTGTGCTTGATCGTTACATTTTAGTGCCGTGCGTACGTTTAGCAAGTGATGTACATTCCTAAACAACACCTTTACACTGACATCTATCCAACCAATCTTCAGGCTCGTACCCGATTAATGGCTCTTAAGGGATAATCGTTATCTCCTAAGGCAATAAAACACCTCACACCACCCGCCACACTCGCTCCAAAATGAGACTGAATTCCAAATCATGCTCCGTTCAGCCGTCCATCCGTTAAAGGCATCTGCTTTCGCACTCGCTTCAATTGACAGATGCCCGCAGGTTTTCGACCTTTACAAACAGAATCGTTTCACACTCGTACAAGCACATTCCAATGTCGTACGGCTGATCTGCCCGGTAACAATGATCACCTGAGCCAGTGTGATTCAAATGTGGGGCAACAAATGAAAAATTCTATGCATTTCATATTACTTCATCGCACGGAACGGTTGCTGGAACGTCGTAAATTGTTCAAACTGCATGGATGTTGTAGGACTGCCAAGCTTAATGACGAGACAATGTTCCCAAAATTGGCTGGTAGTGCTTGTCGAGGCATTTTAATTCGTACATCTGTGCCTTGTAACATTTGGAAACATTTTTATCGTTTGCCGTCAGTATTTAAATTGCCCGCTATCTACTTTAAAAGCCACTTCGTTTTGACACCCCAGCTTTACTAGCATTTTAACTACAACGTGTTGTTCATTTCGACAGCTTAGAAAGTGGCGTTTTTCCGTTTTAAAACCTATTCACTTTTTGCTGCTCATTTTTATGTTGATTTCCAGCGCGCCTGTGTTATGCCAAAGTTCCATCGACAGATCCAAGATGGCAAAGCTTCTTAAACAAGGCGCTAACGCTGAACAAACAGTTGAGGCTAGATATTTCTCCCAAGCAGCATGGACGCTGGTATTATCGACACCGGTCCTAAAGAGTTTCGGCCCGCTTTTCGATACTACTGACGAGAGTTGAAACTTTCGTCAAATCGTTTACTTTAACCAATTTTAAGATTGTAAACAAATGGCGTGTCAAATTTCGTTTGCAAAAGGTGAAACTAATTTAAATTTCGTTTTGTGAAGGAAATCGATGGATGCATTAACATTTAAATAATGTATTTAAAATATTGAAATATATTAATTATGAAATAATATAACTAAGCTATGGCAGTACGGCTTGCTTCAATGTTTGCGAGCAGCAGAGAAAGAAGAAAGAGATTGCTCTCTCTTTTTTCAAGTTTTAATTTTTGATTTTAACTTTGTATTCCTTCAAAAATCAATTATAATTCATTACACATATTTTTTGTATTATCACAGTATAACGTATTTTTTATTACATTACACTACATGTAATATAACATGTATAAAGGTATTTATCGATCATTTTTAACCTACAATAATAAAAACCACGGGGTGATCAAATCCAATCCGATGTTGCCGAACGTTATGTTGCTTATGCTTAAAAAATCAAACTGCTTCATTCCATCACATCGACCTACCTGAAAATCCTACAGCCTTATGGCAGTTTATGCAAATGAGTGTGGGTAAAAAATACATCTTGGTACGCATTTTTTTCTCGCCGTGCACATCACCGTTGTATATTTTGGACTTCATTCGGAACGACGAACTGCATACGATTGAATTTATCTGTTTGTTTGCTCAAGGAAATTCGATTACGTATGGCTGTGTGCGTGTCCGACGCCCTTCAAGATGCTGTCAAATCCATGAACGCACACTTTCAAAAAAAAAAAGGAATAAAAGAGATGAAAAGACGTCTGCAGCAGGTGCGCAGCACACTGTTAGCCTCACCGTGGGCCCGTGCGCGCTTTATGGCCTCACGAATCGAAACACAAGTCTTTGCAATGTTGTTGCCCATTTACAAGTATCGTTCGTGAAGCCAGCAAACCGAGAAAAGTCATAAAATGCTCGTTTTATGTGCCACGCTGCTAGTGCTCAATGTGCAGCGAAATTTATCGACCGTGGCGCATCCGTGAAAATGGGGAATGAATGGGGAAATGCTTTCCCGTGCTTGTGCTCCGTCACGCAGGTTTGTTCCCGCCTTTTTTTATCCTCTTTTTACTATGGCTAAGAGTGTAGCACCACGATAAGGAATTCGTACGCTTCGTGAAAATAATGAAACATAATCCATTTTTCTGAAAAGCGGAAGTAATCGTGTGCACCAAAATGCGCAACGAAGCAATGGCATCCAGATGCGTATGAAACGCTCCTGGAAAAAGGTGACTTTCGGGGATATCAAAATTGGAAATTAATTGTTTCGTTATTGAGACTTTCATACACACACACACACACACACACACACACACACAAATGTTCCTGCTTTTATTCGCCTTTGAAGCGCTTGATCGATGCTAGACCGCTTTGATGGACACTTCTGCATGTTTAATTGCAAAAAGCACGGGCGAAAAGGCGAAAAGATTTTGACCTACGAAATCCTGTTGCACTGTTCTGTTGGAAGCCCATTAGCATAACGGAAACAAGATTGCCATTCGCCCGAGTGTAGCCCATCCGGTCATCCAGCCAGCCCATCGTTCATTCGTTGGGTTTCGGTGCAAACCGCTTCGGCATGGATGATGGGCCCATGCTGGGCTCCAGGCCAAGGAGCCAAAACTGACCTGATGGCTCTTGTTGAACATTCTAGCACCATCGTTGGACACACCGAATCGGCCGAATGGGCGCAGTGAGTAGGACATGATTTAATTAATTCCCGTCCTGGGGATGGTTCAAACGTACGTCCCGCACTAAAGAGCGCACTGATGGGATTTAATCGTGTTCAAGCTGATGATCGACAGCTGGTATGGATTGGCGTTGTGGCATGGTGTCGGGAATATTTGAATTTGTTTTGAGTTTGAAAAACAAAGTTGGTAATTGGCAATTGGTAAAGTTTTTAATGCTGACAATACAATGCAATTCATCAGGAATTTCTTGACATGGCGTTGAAATTCTATTGAATTAATTTCAGGCTATTTGCGTTTAAAATACTATCAGCAATCAATAAAGTGATGCAACACATCAAAATAACATCTCTTTGTTCAAATTTAAGTTTTTATCACTTTTTGCGTATGTTTTTCATAGTACACAAAAAGGGATATATTTTGTTGTTTCATGTAAATCCACAAGTTAAATGGAAGGATAGTAAACATTATGTCTTTCACAACATTAGTATCTAATGGCTTCACAAGCTTCTCTTGTCGTATGCGGACAAAAATTAATTCAAATGATCACTAAATCTGTTTACACCATGTTTCATGAAACTAAGAAGAACGATTTTATATTTAGTTCTTGAAATCCTATTGTGTATCAACCAGCCCCCATGTTTGATAAACATCGCCGTATTATTCGTATAATTTTTTGAACAAATAAACATACTACAAAATCAATAACTCTCGTTCACTTGCTTCCAATATCGTATCTGCAACAATTGCGCAAACAAATGTACGCGTTGGGTGGTAATATTCCTAGCATGCATTGATTACAAACACTACCACCATCTTCATCACGCTTTCACGCTTGCAATGGAAACAGTTTATCTTCGTACTGGGGCCTGCAGCGGCTGGACAAACATTTGCATTCTAGACTATTGCAGGCAACAACGGTGGCAATTTTCTGTTGACTCTATGCCGTGCCATCTCTCATTCAGGACAAATCACTTCTAAGTGCTTCTTGGCCGGTACGGGCAAATATGGCCGTTGGTGTAGTTGGTCCTACTTGCCGTTGCTGTGGGTGGGATTGAAGCGCGGACGAACGAAAATGGCGAACGTGTGGCCTGGGCCAACATCGGCAGCATCAGAAGCGTCGTGTTAATGAATTCCTTTTTGTTCCGGTGCCGAGAAAGGCAGCCGTGTCGGCGTGACTCGTGGTGGTGTGCTTGTTTCCTTCTTGTGGTCGTTGTTATGTGAATTCTAAGAGCATCTTCTGCTCGGTTGCGCGCTCTACGATGTGTATGTATGTGGTAAAGTCTAGGCAGTGGGATGAGCTCGGGGAAAAGGGGTTAAGAACGTACCAGCCGTTGCGCTGAGCTCTTGTTGTTCGAGGCTGACCCGCCCGAACACTATTTGAAGCGCCCCAGGGGACAGTGTTTAATTATTTGTACATGCTGCGTTGGAGCACGGCGCTTTGCTGTGTGCTGCAAATAAAAGAGAAGAAATAAAAGCAAAACCTTAACTGCAGCATGCCCGTCTTGCTGTGCGAGGTTAGTGCAATCAGCAATGAGTAAAGATTTGTCGAACCCTGCCTGGTATAGTGCCGTTGGTTTGAGCACTGTTTTATTTTCCTCTTCCGGTTCAGGAAGCTTCCAGTAGCGTAAATAAGGGTCTGTGCAATATAGATCTATCGTTTTTTTTTTTTTTTTGGGAGGTAAGGAAAGATTGCAAGAATGATACAAAGTTCCTCCATAGACAAGTTAAGTTACCCACTGAGGAATGCAATACATAGTTGCTAGTGAAATTAAACAGAATGAAAAGCATACTATTTAAAACAAATCGATTGCTGATTACTTATTCAAAATAAATGTGTGTCAAGTTTTCAATTAAGTTTTATTTCTCCAGTGAGCACAGGACTAAAAAATGTAAATTTAGTTTAACATCATGACATTCATACATGAAATGGTCGCAAGCATTTCAATATTTTGGGTTCAATATTTACAGTTCTCCAGCCTCGTAGAAAATTGAAATGAACAAATTATTACAAATTGAGAGTTTTATCAAATTTTAAAAATTGAAATGTAAAAAATATAGAATGCGTCCCAATACGGCAATCAGTGTCGTGATAAAAAAAAAATCAAATTATTGAGAAGTATGAGTTTTTGAACCAAATAACGTCGATATTACTTCATCAAACTTGTTATTTTACCAAGCAAAGAAAATCTGTCAAAATCAAAGTAGCAAATCATATGATTGAAGCATAAATTAAAAATTTTAAAAGTAAATTTGAAATGTGTTCAAAGTGACAAACAAATGAATGCATAAATGCATGTAATGTTTTGAGACAAAGAAAACAAAATTTTTAATTAATATATTGGAATCATAAAAAGACTCCTGTTTTATAATTACCATCTTTTGCACTCAGTCTTTATATACTTACAAAAAAAGCAAAGAATATCTAAAGTCTACCGTCACCTTCAGCAATGTTGACAATTTCAACTATCGCCCAGAGCAACTGTGGAACGTACTTCCATCGTATTTTGTCAATACGCAAACAGACAAACTCTCCAAACAGCGACATTCTTTGAACTTTCAGATGGTACCTCACTCACTCTTAAGCTAGCAGGACGGTTTGAAGCAGATGAAGATTTCAAAATCATCTATAAAGCATCCTGCTTTGACTCTTTGTTGCACTCGTTTAATTTTTCAAATGGGGTTAGAACAAGGTGACATCCGACATACTACTACACCGTTGTCATGGAGACGAGATGTTCTCATCGGTTTGTTTGCCTTGCCCCAGTCGACTTTGTTTTCCGTTGTCGCAGTTTTCTCACAATTTCATTGTCAGTGCACACTTGATACCGGCACCAGCGAACCGAAACGGAATTCGCTCACAACTTCATCGTCATTTTTGTAAATGACAAAAGAGACCTCGCCATCGCCGAGTCTACTCCTACGTGTGCGAAAACGCGCTAGCTTGCAAAACTAAATTAATTCCACTACACAGCACTAATTTAGTGATAATGGTGCTTAGCAAAGAAATGGGTCTCGAGACTTCAACTCGTACGGGCTCGTACGCTCAAATATGCAACGTTTGCTCCTAGACGCCTTCAAAGGCTGTTTCGGTTCGCGTAAATGAATCTCATTGCCAAGCGAAAGAAGATATCAAGTACCATACCCACTATGCTACCAGCGAATAGGGTCGGAAAAGTCATTAGCTAATTTGACCCACTGCCACAGTACCGCCGGTGGACAGTTAATGCTCGTAATGACACTTTTATGGCATATTGAACATCGTGTAACAAAGGAAGATAAAAACTATTCCACTTGCAGTGCTAGTGGACTCAGTTAAAAGTTTTTTTTGCTGCCTTTTGCAACTTGCTGTTTCAATGAAGGAATGATTTTTTACAAGCGACAATTTTATTAATATAAACATTACTAAACATCGACGAAGCTATAGCGCCTAATTTGTAATTTTTAGTTATTTTCTATTCAAACAAATGAATGTTTCCTTTATGGTGAGCTGTAACTAGTAAAAACTAGTGGAAAGTTCTCTTGCTTTGTTCAGTTTCTTCAAGAATCGATTCAAAAATGATATCACATAAAATATACTCGTTTGAAGGACACTGAAGAACTCAGTATGACAGCATCACATTTAAAATTGCAACACATGTTGCAACGCTTCATGAACCGTGGATGTCCTATCAGCTTCATTTTTTATTGTTCTATCTTCGGATTGCATTGCAATTCCTAGCTACATAAAAAGCACAACAAATGCATTTTGATATTTTACACCGCTGTCCATTTCGTTCACAAATCAATACTATTTTGCGATTGTGGAAAATGTTTCTCGCGTTCAAGCAAAACCCACATCAAAATTATCCAAGCATACTTCATATTATTTCATTTTGTACCAAAGCAATTGATGTATTGATGCAAATAATCAAACGATTCCATATAAGGTTGCAAAATTAAATGTAATATTTCAAATGAAACACTCATTGAAAAAAATTCTACGTGCATGTACATCCCCCTTAGGAAGATATCAAACTGCTGATAGCATCAAATAGTAATGACACGATGCACGGTCGGAGTGGAGGGTGGTGTTGTTTTTTCGCTCTCTTTGAACATCAAGAACAAATTAAAACGCCATCACGCTAGGACAGTGTTATCCGTTCTCTGATGGCATCGAATACCGATCAGTGCCGCTAGCTGTAAGCCAACTACACGAACTTTCATCAAACTATGATTACTTTCATGACAGATCCAACACCCTTCCGGTGCCCTTTCCCCCGTGTGCCCGTTGTGACCCGGATCTTTCGCCAGGCCTTTGTGACAATACGGCGCGAAAAAGATACAAAAAAAACTGCTCGCCTTTCCATGCACTCTGGTATCGATGATGTTGACGATGATGTGGCATGAAAAGCGCGAAAGAATGCGATGAAGGCACAGCGTAGCGATGACTTCTGATTGGATCGCGCTTGAAGTGAATGAAGGAAGAAACTCATTTCCTTCCTAGCTGCTGTCCCGATCGCAAGGCAACAAGTGAAAAAAGAGTTTTTCATGAGGCCAGCATGAATGTTTAAACGATCCATTCTTTATAAGCGGTGGGAGTACATTTTGAATGAGATGAATGGAAAAAAGATACTGATTGCGGGGAAACATGATCCTACAGGTGCCATAGGTTATCAAAATGATAAGTAGGAAAAATACGTCGATGATAGAGAGACCAAAGCATGCTTAAACATCTTTATAGTGAAGTACTGCTGCTAAAAATCGTTTGAAAGTAGAACACATACTTTAAATCGTTTGATCTTAAGTTACCTATGTTATTGAATTATATTTGCATATCAAAGTATTTAGATTAGAACACATAGCAGAGATACTTTATATCTCTTTATTTTGAATTTAAAGAGAACTAAATTTAAAAAAATATATAAAATTCCTCGGGGCGGCCCGGTGGTGTAGTGGTAGCGGCGCCGGTCTTTCACACGACAGGACCGGTACCATGATCCCATTCGGA